>JAUEKS010342739.1:0-12037 GCA_031762815.1 Tylodina fungina | reverse complement strand
AAGAAGAAGAAGAAGAAGAAGAAGAAGAAGAAGAAGAAGAAGAAGAAGAAGAAGAAGAAGAAGAAGAAGAAGATGAAAAAGACGAAGAAGAAGATGAAGGAGGAGAAGAAGAAGAAAAAGAAAAACAGCTCCTTCAATGTGGCAAATGTGATGAATTATGAAATAACATGTGTGTGATCAGGGTCCAAGTATTGATGAATGCCAAAAATTCCCATTTTCTTCTTCAAAACCTCTCTAATTTCTGCTTGTAAACTTCTCATATGTTAGTGATAGTGTCACGTCACTGCCCTTTGAGGAATAGCCCAGTCTCTTTTATTTACACTGTCGTTTCCACCTGGTGATGCCCCTTAGTTAGTATGGACCACTGTCTTCTAATTAGTAAGACACAAACAAAGTGGAGCTTACTACTGGTGGCACAGACTGCACACACAAAAGTGAAGACACCTTAGCTCTTCAGCCTTTTAGACCTTATGAAAGCCATTCCATGATTCCTCATATGTTTTTTCAAAGTAGTGCTACAATCAAACACCTTATAACACACATTGCATTCAAGGGGATTCTTTCGGACAATTCTGTTTTTGGTGCATCTGTCATTGACGGTCTTAGAAATGGGTGGATGTACAGGACTTTCCTTTCTGAATGACAAATCCTCTACATCTACATTCTCATCCTCCTGAACCTCAGTAAGGCTCTTCTCACTCAAGTACTTCTGTATATCTTTAATTTTGTGCACAGCCTGTAAATGGCGGTTCAGGGCAGTCATAACAGTAAAACAGAGACCACATTCAGGGCACTGGGGTTCATTTTTAGTATTGTGAGTAGAAATGTGCTTTGAAAACTCTCCATTATCAGTACAGGAGAATGCACACTTTCCACATAAAAAGTCGCCTTCAGCTTGTACACGCAATCGTTTTGGAATGGGACCATCATCAGCACTTTCGGAAAGCTGTCTTGAAGTCAAGACCATCTTTCCACTGCTAACATTCTGCTCCTCCTCCTTGATCAGCTTGTTAACAAAGGAAGGTTTGACCACTCTGTGCTTCATTTCAATATGCTTTGACACCAACTTTTTCTTCTTAAAAACCTTTGCCTTACCCTTCTTTTGGCACAATAGGCAGTAATAAACCACTCTTGTCCCATCATGCATTCTACTGACATGCTCATCGTGGACAGTTTGATCTGTGAAAGCTATACCACATAAAAGACAGGGAATCAAAGGAGAAGAACTGTTGCTTTCATTCTCTCTGCTTCCACTATTATCATTCTCTTCAGTACCCTCGCAACTTACTTCATTCTGCGAAGTAATGTTTCCCGATCCTTGCACAAACTTATAACCACAATATGCCTCTGAGTGAGCTTTTGCTTCAGCCATGGTTTCAAAATCCCTTCTCTGACATCGTGAACATATAATTACAGACTGAGCTTGGTGTGTTTGCAAGTGTGCTGTAAGCTCAGAATACGGAACCATTTTTGCGCATATCACACACTTACACTTACACACATCTAAGCTGATATGTTTATCCATTGAGGCGTGATCTTTTAAATGTTCTTTGAAATTGTCCTCTCCTGTAATGACGACTTTGCATGCATGACATTGATGATGATCAGAGACCAGCAAAGAGGCAGTTACTGGTGCTGGCGTGCTCATCGTTCTTGGCTTCAATGGCTTGGGTTGATGATCTTTGCCTTGAGGCTTATGTATTGATGGTGACTGAGAACTAGTTGATAAAGGTATAATTTCAACTGAATTCTGTTTCTTGGGATGACCCATTGTCTCTTGCACCCTTCTCAAATATGCTGAACTCTCAATCACTTGTGAAAGTGAAGTCTTCTGCTTGGCAAACATTTGCTTATAATTCACACTTACATTCAGTGCATCATTGTTATCTAGATCGACACATCGACTAAATGTAGTATGTTGGGGCAGACACTTTTTATAAATAATATGATCAACTAGATTTTGACGACTTGAAAATAAACAGAAACATATCGTACACCGTTTGGGTTTATGAACATGGTCTTGTTCTGTGTGCTCTTTTAACTTATCATGACAATCAAACATCATGGGACACATTAAACACTTCCATTGCACATAAATTGCCTTAGTGCTTTCGTCATAGTGACGTTCCATGTGTTCTCTGAGTGTTTTTTCATTATTAAGAATAATTTTACACAATTTACACAAGAAAATTGGGGCTGATTCCAGCAATGCTTTATGATGTACCGCATGAGTGTGTTCAAGTAGTGAAGAATATTCTGTAAATGCCAACAAACAGATTTTACATTTGTACAAAAGCTTCAGATTGACCTCAACAAAATGTTTCTTTGCTACTCTCAGACTATTAAACTTAGTACTGGTGGGCTGGATACAGACACTCAATGTTCTGTTAAAATGACAGCACTCATCCAAATGGTCAAAGACAGTTTTATGAGATTTTGTACCAGATGCATCATCTAGCTTTGTATCACCACACTCTGGGCACCACTTTTCTGTTATGTTGCCGGCATGAATGGCCATATGGCCTTGTAGAGAACAGAGACTGTGAAAAGCCATCTCACACAGCTCACACGTCAAAGTAGTTGTTGAGTTTGTACTTCCTGTGAGGTGTTCTTTCAGCTCTTCCACACTGTTGACTTTAAATGAGCAGCCAGGACACATTGCAGGTGATTTATCAATTGTTCTTGCAGGTGATATATCAATTGTCTCACTTTGATCTGGACTCTGATACTGGTACTGTTTTAACAATAAATGTCCTTTCTCATTTTCGAAGCGGATATTGGGGTTAGAACTTTCTTTGTTCAAGTGCATCCAAAACAAACATTTGTTTGGAAAAGTCAACATCTTTTTGCACACACAACAAAAATATTCTAAAGAATAAAGAATCCTTTTCAAATGGTAATTGACGCCAAACTGGCTGCTGAAGCTTTCTCCACACGAAGGGCAATTAAAGGCACTTAGAGAAGAAGATACATTTCCAGCTGAACAGCTTATGGAGAGAATGTTACTCTTTGTCAAATCATTTCTGTTCAGATCTAGATTATTGATCACCTCAGAAATTATACCATCAATCCTTTGTTTCAAATGATCCCCATGTACTAAAACTTCTTCAGTATCTGGATTTATGACAGAGCCAAGCGAAGAACCTGCGTTGGTTCTAACTGAGTTTGATATGGAAGCTGCCTCTGTACTAATGGACGCCATCTCAGTATGTTGTACTTCAGTTTGTGTCACTTGACTTGTAGGAGGTGAACAATCCTGCATGTTTGTCCTGTGAGGAATAATTACAGCAGCATTTTGCATCTGTGTATTTGATGACTGTAAATTAGCCACTGACACAGAAGAGGTTGTCAGAGCAGGTGCACATATCTGATTTTGTCTTCTATTTCTTGGAACTGTTCTCAGATTTGATGATGTAGTTGTTAGAATCTCATTATCATTTTGTACAATTCTTGTTGCACTATCTTTATTGGACAAAAAAGCCGAACAAGCATCTACTATAAGCGAATGTGGAACTGAAAGAGGATCATTTCCAGCAATCTCCTTTGATGATAGTGGATCATCTCTACCAACTAATGGTGATTCAGAATCTATTATGACATTTGTTGATTTTTCACTTCCAGACTTTCTAACTTTCTTTTGGGCAAGAGCCAACAATGTCACCAGATTTTTATGAGTTGTTACAGATGAAATTAGAGATGTGCTGTTTTGATTCCTCTGATGTGTTGTGCTAACTGCTTTTGTGCACTTACTTGCATTTGTATGCACAGTTTTAGGGCTAGCCAATGAACATGCAGAGATATCAGTTTTCTTAGAACTATCAAACATTGCAAAAGATGAACCTGGATATGTTTTGTCGACATGTTCTTCTGAAGGGTCAGTGCAGCCGCCCCTCACACTTAAAATCAAAGGTTGAAAAGCATCCACCTTATCTTGGTCCGTAGCCCTCATCTCATCAGGGCTAATGGATTGAGAACCTCTTGAAACAGGAACCTTACAGTGATAATGAGATTGTTCACCTCCATTTCTAGGCATGTCCTGGTGTCCTGAATGGCCATCATGATGATTGTCATAAGTTTCCACCAAATCTATAATCAAAGGCTCTAAAGAGGTTGGCCTATTGTCATCACTGTCACTTTGTGAGAGTCCACTTTCAGAGTGCTGGTCATCTGTTCCTTGAAAGTAATTCTTGTTATGACACATATTATTAACAGAACTCTTATTATCACGTTCATGGAGAATCGAATCAGTTGTTGTAGTCGAACAAATCTCGTGTTGGTTTGGGAGATTTTTGCAGCAAATGGAATCAAGAGTCTGCTGGTTGTCAGGAACAATAAACATATCTGTAGCTGATTTTTTGCCTTCCTTTGAGCATTGTTCCCGAGGTAACTCTGCAATTCGGCTATTGCCTTCAGTGCTATTTCTTTGAAATCTATCATCTGTTGATTCATGTGACAATAGGTCTGTTACACTTTTTTGTTGAATTTGAATGTCATATGAAGTACAAGTTCCTGATTTATTCAGGGAGTTGTGAGAATTTATTCCACTGCTTGAATCATTCGTAAATGTGTGTTTAGTATTAGAAAATGTCACTGAAGGATCAGGTTCAGAAAGTAGTCTTTCTTCATCTCTTTCCCTCATGCTTTCCTTGGAAACAGCCATGGGTTCTTGCATATTTCTCTTTTCAGATGCACTTGCTGCTCCTTCAACATTGCTAATAGGAGAATCTTCAAATACTCCAGCTACGGAAGATGGGTTGATTTCTTGCTTTGCATTGACACCGCATTTATGTGGCCCAACTTCAGCCATTCTTACAGTCTTTCCATCAACTGTGAGTACACAAAACAAACAGTAGATTGCTGTATCTTTCTTTCATTCATGAAGCTGCTAACATATGGTCATAATCAGTTTAGGGATCTGAAAGTAAAAATGAAAACAAAATGGGTCAGTACTTCTCTAACTCAATACATGTATCAAAGCTGAAATCACCCGCTAGGTTTCTGTAGTGGGAGGCCCTACCATGACTGCAGTCGCCCGACCGAGAGTCACATCCCCCATCACAACATGCCAATCTGCATTGATGAAAATGGCTATATGGACCATTTTCTTAACAGGGATGAACTCTGAATCTGATCTGTTAGCAAATCTCAGTGCTGGGAGGAGCCAAACATGACTAAGCACCAGTTAGGTTACAATATATTGCACAACTTGCAGGCTACCATGGCTACGATCTCGACAGCTGCCGACCACCGATTACTTGTATGGCGCAACTTTGTTGCAACAAGGGCTTTTAGTTTTCGAGCACGTCGCCTGGTCAAAGTTGTGGACTGGAAATAGGAGTCGGTAAATGCAAGGATGATCTGGGGGCTGACCAATCACTAAGACAGGAGACCACAGATGAATTGTGGGTAGAAAGGCGAAGTTATGAGTGACGTCATTATGCATGGAACTTTGGGGAGGAACAAACATTCGTAAAATTGGGGCTTTTGGGTGGCCTTACCTAATCAACTCCTGTTGACCAGTAGAGGTCAAATGTGGGAAAGGGGAGGTCTTAAAAAGTCCTTTATTCCAGTATGCGGTGGAAAAGTGTTAAGGATGACGGCTTGATCTTGCAATAGCACAAATTTATTGTTTTAATTTGTTCAATGTCAGTGATCAATATACAGGGATGGAATCGGCAAGGGAAAAAAACTGAAAATTCGCATGAGCATAAAAAGTATAGATGAAAAACATGTAAGATCAGCTGGTATGATTTTGGACATCATATCCACACATTTTTCTCTGAGCGAAATAATAAAAAATTAATTAAAAAAACATTTGTTTTAATTACCCCCCCCCCCCTTCCCCCAACAGGAAATCTGGTTTAACGATAGCCATTCCATCCCTAAATATAGCCTTTGCTTGGCTTGAGGGTTGGTTGGATGACACAAAATTATGGTGACAACAGTGATGACAGTACAGAGTGTTTCAAGTTGTACACCATTGGAAATAACAAGGACTCGGTACCAGTATAACGGCTATTTCAACTATCTTTTAAATTATTATTTCTCTATTGGAAAAAAAAGCCATTTTAACGACACCAAGCGATCCATAGACCTGGATATATCGATGTCACATCGATTTTTTTCTCTCTTATATATCATTAGTAAGAAAAAAACTGATATTATATATCGACATAAAATTACCCATATATCGACATCCCGACTCAGTCGATGTTGGCAATACTAAGCCAAGGGAGCAGTCAATAGCTGTTAAGTCAATGAGTCAAAGCCGAGGTATGGCAATGAAATGGCTATGGCATCGCATGCTTTTCATTCAACCAATAAAATCGCAATATTTATGCCCTGAGGAGGCTACCAAAGCCAACAAAAACGCTCATTCGCCAATCAATGAAATTCAACACCCATTTAAGCGATGAGAATTAATAAAAAGAAGTGCAAAAGTAGCAGCGATTGCACTCTGACCAGCAGCACACGAAATGCGACACATTATTTGATGTGATCACACAAGCTGAATGAAGACAAGGTGTGTGAAATGTTTCACAACAAACAAAGGCAGAACTACAAACCTCACCTTCTCTACTTTAAATAGAAAGTTATCTATTGCTAGACCCGGCAACCACATCCATCCAGAATTCTGCTTCTCTTATGATTTCCTTCTTCATATCGAGAACTGGCACACTGAATGAATGAACGAATGACTTGAGTTTTACACCCCTGTTCAACACATTTAAGGTTATATCAGAGGTGGGACCTACGTTTTAAACATCCATCTCCGATAGGACAAGACGACTCCAGATGAGCTGTGGGCCAGAGAAAACTCTGAAACAAATCTTGGGTGAACCTGGGCTTGAACCCGCGACCTTCGTCTTTTGAAACAAGTGTCTTACCACTACACCACAGAGGCCTCCTGGCACACTGAATGTACCTCCTGGAATGGATATGCGCATAATTGCACAAATTATTATTATTATTATGACCTTCAATCATATCTAGAGTCTAGCTGTTCCTGCCAACATGACCATTTAAGTACCCAACAATAAAAATAAACTCCTACCTAGACCTATCTATACCCCTAATGCAAGTCTTGAGGAGGTCACAGGGTTTGGTCCTTATCCTTCTTAGGAAGACCTATCTGTGCAGTATTAAAAAAGAATGAATGAATGAATGACTTGAGTTTTACACCCCTGTTCAACACATTTAAGGTTATATCAGAGGTGGAACCTACATTTGAAACGTCCATCTCCGATAGGACAAGACGCCTCCACTTAAGCCGTGGGCCAGAGAAAACTGAAAAAAATCTTGGGTGAACCTGGGCTCGAACCCGTGACCTTCGTCTTTTGAGGCGAGTGTCTTACCACTACACCATACAGACCCCCAATTTTAAAAAAAGCTCCTATAGATGCCAAACATCTAATTACTCACTATTACCATAATAATTATGATCCTCTTACTTACTCTTACCACCTGAATAATATCCTTTGAATTATCTGCTCCTACTATACTCTCAGCCACAAATATCCTGATGTACATGAACTAGTCCAAAACCATTTGCAATTTCCAAACTCCTTTAGGCCTACCCTATTTTCAACAATTTACAAAAAAACATTTCTCCCCAATCAACAATATCATCACATCTATTACACTATTACTATTACACCACACATAAATCTAGATTTCCTAGAGTGGCTACGCTTTGTTTAGTTACTAGAGACCGAGTAAACCATCATCCTCAGGAGGCTTTTAAAATTAAAGAGTTCAATTATATACACAAGGTACAAGACAGCACCCCACCTATTCAAAGGCTTATTCAACCTGAGAAGTAGATAATGTAAGAGAAATGCATTTAAGCAAATACTTGACATAAATTATAGATAAATGTGCAACGGAATAAAAAAACACACAAAAAAACTGGGACAAACCCATTAAAATAAGGCAGAAAGAAGGGCACAGGGGTCACAGGAAAACCCAAGTTCCAGCATTATTGAAACAACGGCCTTCCCAACCGCTCATCCTAATGATTTATTCTAGTTGTTACTCCTATCATATTCTATTCCAAATTAAATAGTGTCAGAATTGTAGGTATTACAGCAAGCGGGTAGAAAGATGCAAGATTGTCGAATATTCGGTATCTTACTATAAAGGAGCTAAAGCTAAGCTCGTATTTGTAACGCCTATGCAAATTTTTTAGGGGAGCAAATACAATCCACAAAAATATAGATTTGCTACACTAGATTGTGCCAGTTTATGTGGGTATATTTTTAAATCCCGAAATTGTTTTACCAATTTAAAAAAAGACATTTTATAACCCTATCAAAACAAAACATTGTCTTAGTCATAAACAAACACAAAACCTGGAATCCCGGAGATCTCTAGGCCTAGAGATAGAATCTAGGTCAAGGAGAATAAATAGGTCTATAGATCTAGAAATCTAGATTATATCTAGATCTAGATCTCTGGCGTGGATCTGCTGATCCTTGTTTTTAAATGCCGTAGATTTTTAAATTCTAGATCTGGATCTACTTCAACAGTACAGTTTGTTTTAAAATGCCATAGATTTATATTTATACATCTAGAACTAGATCTATAGATCTAAATCTAATCGTAATATCTCTCTTCATTCTATCTCCGCCCTAGAAAGTGAATCTAACACCCCTAAATAAAAGAGAAGTAGAACAGAGTCCTATGTTGGCAGGCAGTTGGCACTCTCTAGATTAGCATGTAGCTGGCTAGCCTCTCCATCTACATCAGTATTCATCTATCTTGATCTATCTAATCTAAGAATCTATGATCTAGATTCTATATCCCTATCTAGTGTCAAGTTTGGAGTTGGAATGAATTTCTTTCCTCCTCCCATTCGAAGAATGGGTTGTACATCTAGTACATATAGTAATAATGGAGTAGCAGAATTCAGTTTCACTAAACATTTTATACAGCCCTGATAAAATCTAGTTATTCACAGATCTAGATTTAGATTAGATAGAAACTGTCTCAAAATGACTAAAATCCAACTCCATCCATTTCGTGTGACCCTGATTACTTTAGTCCCTTCAGTCCGACCACCGAGTGGATACTAACCCTCACCACACCTGTAAATTCTTTGTACTGCTAAAACTAAACTATGCATGAACCAACATTATTATAATAATTAATAGAAATAATGGCATTGACCTTCATTCTGTCAGGGCCTCAATAAAAATTTCATCCAAACCTATCCAATGACATGTCACATTACCCCAACTCAATTCTAACAGGTGTGACATATTGGAACTGTTTAGACCTTGTACCCTGATATGGTTTAGCTTGTTTGTTTGACAACATCTTTGGGTAACTCAATTACATCTTTCAAGCCTTGATGTAGATAAATCTATCCAATGTGGAGTGGAAAAAGGAACTGACTATTGAATCAACAGTACTATTGCCAACATGAACGACTGGAAGACCTATAGAGAAACAGTCTGATCACGACAAAGCCACCAAGTCTACCTGTCCTCCATTAGCTTCTCTGCTCATTCTTCGGTCCCAATTCTTGACATCACCTCAAAGGTTTGAAGCTCCATGTACAATATGCAAAGTATTTTTCTCTTCTATCACTTTCTCTCAAATACAGAGGCTCCTCAGACAGCATACTTTGTCACACCGGTAGAGGAGGCTAGAATGGGTAGGGCATGTTTGCCGTATGAATGAAGAGAAATTTTTTTAAGCTGTCCTAGCTACAAATCTCAATTCTTGGCAGAGATCAGTGGGATGACTACAGAGGACATGGTGGACAAATGTCTTTGGAGACGTCGATAAGCCAGCCTTTCGATCTGATCTAGCTTCGTGAAAAATTACCGTCATTGGAAAGAAAACTGCCTTCACCAAGTCACCGGCTTGGCATCCAATAGAAAGCAAAAAAAATTTTTTAAGAGAATTGACAAAATCCTCCTTTTGATTATAATGACCATAAAAACACAGTCAAAATGCAAAATGATATCTGTCCAGAACTTGTGGTCGGATATACAATATGCATATTGAAAACCCGCCATCCATGTACAATCCCCATCTGTACTGATGCTGATTGGCTTGACAAATCTCTCCATACATTCACATCAGCTTTCCCATGGGTATAGATTGGTAATCGCATATCATGAAAAGGACAGAGAATAGTAAATTATCAGCCTATACCTAGTCCTAAAGTTAACTACGCTACAAGAGTCCTTAGTTATAGTCCTTTGCATACTGTTTGCCAACTTGCCAGTACCCCAAACTAGACTGACTTGATTGTTAATGTTTGCTGATGATTCGGCATTCGGCCCCTTTTAGCTGTGTGTCTTCTTTCAGTTTATGGTAGATCCTACATCTTATGACATTTATTATTTATAAGTTATGGCAAACCTCATGACATCCATCCTAGGAAATGAAAAATATGTGAGTATAAAATATAAACTGCAAATTTGGAATTTTGATGTTAGTTGTCAAAGTGAGTCTTGGATCTGGTCCATCTCCAAAGTAAGCAAAAAGGAAGCATCTTCTATTTCTCAGATGGTGTGGTACTGACTGATCTCTATTGACTACTAAGTAGGTCAACAACCACTTGAAAGAAAAATGTTGATACTCCTCTGTCTAGATTTACACTGGACTATGTCCACATTAGGCCGGTTTGAGACAGATTTCTAGATCTAAAGCATTATTAATGCTCTGAGGAAGCAAACAAACATCTCGTACAAATCGCCATCATTGCTGTCCGAAACATTGATACATTTACCCAAACCCTCGTCAGCAGTAGGCTGGGCCAAAACTTCACTTGTCAGCCATAGCGGAGGCGATTGAAAGTCGAGCACATTCATCAAAGGAAAATAAAACATAACCACTCATTTGTGCCTACCACCAGTGAATTGACAAGAAAGATTACTCTGCTCTACAGTTACATACATTCTCTTGGTATTTTGTAGGGAAGTTTCAGTCAGTGTTCTTGATTAGAAATGTTAATAGTAACAAATTATAAGCCTGAGAATTTCTCGATCCTATGGCATATTAGATCTAAATCACATTTAAATTTAGGCTCTTGGGTCGAGGCACAGAAGAGGTTAACCCTCTCTCCCTCAAACAGTGACTGATTTTGAGCCGTATAAGAACCTTTTATGCACAATGTGACCCTAATGGTTACATTTGACCTTCCTCATACTCCTTGAATATTGATAGATCTAAGGTACTCAAAACCCCTGCCCCAAATCACTCCTGTTTGTTCCCACCTCTATTTCATGGCGAAGGCCTAACATAATAATTTATCATTGCAACTATTCGTGCAATGATTGTCTTTGACCATCTGTCTAGTAGTGATTGGATGGCTTCAGATGGGCCTTGTCTTCAGCTACTCCCAGGTTTGCGTCACAGACTTGGGTCATTCACAATACCCAAAATCACTAGGCCCCCCGTTGCATCAAAGACAGGAGCTTATCTCAACACCGAACCATGTCGTCAACCACTCCCAGGTCTATGCAGCAGCAAGTCAGAGGGCCTGCATCTCTCACACTACCATGTTACTCATGCAATAAAGGACTACGAAGACCGACTGCATTCAGCCCAGAGAGCTAATCTCGACGCTGGCCAAAGGCGTTGTGCTATGCAATGTAACCACAGAACCACTGGCTCGTCTTTAAAACTCCAAACTCTGTGATTCACCTTCAGATCAGACCCTAGTTACGGGGGCTTCTCTCCCAGTTATAGAAAATTGCATCCTTTTGTATCGGCCGTAAATAGGTGATGCAAGGGGGAAAGGTTAAGCGATAATTAAGCGATAATAAAGTAAGTAAAGGCTCACTTTGCCTGCGAGTGGCATAGTCTGTCGTCATTTGTTCCAAGTCAGGTCAGCTGACCCCATTATATGATTCAGGGTGTTGACAAAATAGGGCTAGAACTCCAATCAAACCGCACTACTGCAAACCTGAATTACCCATAAAAATATGAAGAATGTCACATCTTTTTGATCTCAGCTAAATTTCATCAAAACATGGCTTATAATGCGAGACCTAAGGGGGGTGGGGGGGGGGGGGGCCGG
>JAUEKS010342628.1:0-12044 GCA_031762815.1 Tylodina fungina | reverse complement strand
ACCACCATCACCATCATCATCATCATCATCATCATCATCATCATCATCATCATCATCATCATCATCATCATCATCATTCTCTAAGCCAAGTGTGTTCCTTTCCGTGTTTCAAGGTAATAATCGCCCAATAATCAGGTATGGCTGCTATAAGTCAGGATAAGGAGGATGCTCTCATCAAACGCATTCTACAAGATCATGGTGGCATTTCAGCTTCACATGATATTATCTAGGCTCCCAAAGACAGCCAGTCCATACCTTTATTGTAATATTCAACTCCTTCGTTTGGGCATGCTCATTGGCAACCACCTGTTCAAATATAGACAGTTGCCCATCTTATTTATCTTGTCTGAAACTTACGTTGCTCCATGTAACAATGTTTAAAATTACCTTTCTATTAAACCCTTGGATTTCATGAAGTGTAGAAGCTTTTCGATGTCTTCCTTTGGCAGTTGTTTGGTTATTTCCTGTTGAAGTGAACAAAAATAAAAACCTCTTTACAATAATGACAAAATATTGTGCAGAATGATGGCATGTTTCAGAGGTAAAGTACATAAATTATTTCAAATGACAACATAAGTACACAAATAAACACCTTTCAAGTTAATAAAGAACAGTAGATTATCCAACACAAATTTTGATTTCAATTATACAAAGATTCATATATATTAAGAATTATTGTGTCACATGGCAATGCGAATCCCCCATCATATTCCCATGCTAGATACAGGAAAGAGAATTATACTGATGGCAATATTGCCATGTGACATTCCTCCAATGGTAGTAATTTTGCTCATTCAAACATCAGTCCCCAGAGAAAGAGACCGGGCAGTGCTGATTTTCGGCGACATAAAAAAGTCTATTCCTATCTATTGCAGCCTCAACAGTCAGACCCTTAGCTTCATATCCTGCTCAAACAGATTATTCCAAGCTAGTTTCAATTTAGCTCTTGGCCTCGTCTCCTCAACTTACAAGTTCATTCATTTTCTGATCCAGAGATCAATATATTTTTCTTTCCCAAGTACATTTTCCAACCATTTTAACCAAACAGAATGCCTCGCCTGTCTCGGCAATTTCAAGAAAACTCCTCAACTAGTCTTCTGCTCAGACCGTGACACCCAAGTTATCTCCAAGCCATTCTTATCTCTGTTCAGCCCAGCTTTTCTATGAGATCCAGCTCACTCAGAGTCCAAACTTTTAGACCGTAAATCATTTTGCTTCTCACACAAAGTACATCATTTACCTAATATAGGCAATAGTTCACTGAACAGAGCTGGCCTACTATAGACAATTGCATGTCCCCTCGACACTCAACCACAACAGAGGATGAAAAAGTAAAAGTAAAGTAAGTTCACTGAACTGCACCACCCACTTTTAATTCTTGAGAATACTGCAGTTTCTGTTCCACTATCAGTACCCAACTTCACCACAATCATAAAGACCAGTATCATCATTATCAGAATTATATATTACTCCATCTAACACATGTAATGCTGTCAAAGGAGATCTATAACATTAAAAGCATTGCCAGTTGATCATTACTTACCCTAATGTGGCAAAAATGAATCGCAAAACTCATTTTAAAAATCCTCAAAAAATGCACTGTAACAACATCAACATACAAACTAGAAATGGAAAGTGAGGCATAAATAATCAACGGACCTTACTCTAATAAATTCCTCTAGCTTTTCTAAAAATAACCCCTATGATCATTCTTAAATGCAAAAGCATCATAGGCTCATAGTCATGCTCAGGAATAGGTGTATGAGAACCATGCTAGGGGAGAAGAAATGTACAAGTTAAGGGTAGCTTTCTCGTTCTAGAGCAAAAGTTTTACGGCCAGAAGTCCTTCCTTACAGCAACCTGACTCCAGATGTCTTGTCATTTGCCTTCACAAAAGTCGGCTTTTACGACACACACGGTGTGCATCCTCACTATTCTATGCCGATGAGGCATAGTTATACCACAGATAGTACAGGGTCACATGATACCAGAAAAAGCAGCAAGAATATGTCCCCTGTCCTGAGTCTAAGTCATGACATTGATAACAACACTGAATATTTGTCTAGTATTGATTTCACAAATACAGTCCTCAATTCAATCATAGATTTAAGCAGATGTTTTGAACAAAATTTAAGATGTTGAAATACCACACTAGTACTATAAACCCAACATATACACTTGCTTTAACCACTGTAAAATTTAATTAAAATTATACTCGTAATATTTGTTTCATCTCAAAGGGTGAAAACCTAAAAATAAGCAGGAACAATGATATAAGGGTTTTTACTGTGCTTTGTGTAAGGTGGACCATGAAGTTTGTCTGAAATGTAAAATAGTTTATGTTCCGTTTGAACAATAATGTTCTGACAGCCCTTTTATTTTTTTTACATTGTTTTTAAACACGAGTTGCCAGAACATGAGAGTTGGAAGTGGAAGGCAAATTTTCAAGCAATGTATGGACATTGCAACAGCTGGGAAATATGTAAGTTTAGTGTTGTGTAGAGTATTAAAAATTGTGGATTGGTGCACTGCAAAAATTCTTACACTTGTACCATAAGCCACACGCAGGTCTAAATGTAAAAATAGCAGTAATGCTCTTTAGAAATTAAATACAATTTATTGGAAGAATCAGATTCTTTTTAAATACACATTTACAAACCTGCGCGGTCTCCCCTAGGAGAGACTCGAGCCGATGACATACAATAGAATCAGTCATGCGAGCAATGGCAAGTCTATGGCAGCCCAAGAACTTGTCTATTAACAAAGCCACCAAAGATCCACTTTGAGAATTGTGAATAGCATCTAAACATCGGAGAGTCTTCTTCACCATTGAGGGCTGTAGAAAAAGAGATCACACAAGCTGAAATGACCAGTTTAAAAAAAAAATCAATCTTTTGCGTTCTTATAAACAGCACAGAAAAAGATTGTAATTCAACTAGTTGTTTGATGGAATCTAGAGCTTGCTACCTCCAGAAAGAATACAAAGCCAAAGCAGGAGGTACAAATTTTTAAAAACCCAGTAAAATTTCCATGAACAATTTATTAGACCAAAAATTTCAGCTCTACAAAGAATACAAATGCTCCCAAATGCCGAGTATCAGAGTTCCCCACTTTGTCAGCACCTGATTCTTTCTTCCTCCAACTACCTAAGTTTCAATCAAAATGTTCCTCAAAAGGAAGGCTTAAACCAAAACATTCGTCACCAGGAAGTGTACTTGACTAGGATCAACGCCAAATAATTCTACATCCGCTTTTTCATTCCAGTATACAAATCACTGGTAACAATCAGAGCTTCACACAAGTTTTGTTACACAGGACAGCCGATTGGCATATGGCCAGCAAAATATTTCCAGTGTATTGTTCAATTGGCCAGCATATTGGCTGTGACCATGCCTAGACCACAATAAGTTAAAAGCATGAGTATTGGCTTCATAAAGAAAACATTTGAAATCAAGCCATGTTATTCTCTGTTTGTTTCAACTCTTGTGTGGGGGTCTCTATAGTGCAGTGGTTAAGACACTTGCCTCAGAAGATGAAGGTCGCGGGTTCGAGCCCAGGTTCACCCAAGATTTTTTTCAGAGTTTTCGCTAGCCCTGGCTCATGTGGAGTCGCCTTATCCTATCAGAGACGGACGTTTAAAACGTAGGTCCCACCTCTTATATAACCTTATATGTGTTGAAAAGGGGTATAAAACTCAACTCAAGTCAACTCAACTCTTGTCCCAGATTTACAATGGTTGGACCGAGATACCGTAAAGTAGGTATCAAAACTGATGTATATTCATGAAGACATCAATAAAGTTATTAGCTTATAAAGCCATAAAGTGTGTTTTTTCAAATAACTGTAGTGCTGAGTTGTACAGCATGATTGGCTAAGTGGTTAGAGAACTTTCCTTTCACCTCGGCGACCGGGGAACAATTCCCGTGCAGGGCAATTTATTGCTCTCACACGTCCAAGTACTCTCCAGTCTATCCAGCTGTAAATGGGTACCTGATCCTCTTTAGGGTCTGGGACAGTAAAGACAGCGAGGGAGAGGATGGGGCACCGCCCTCAATATGCTGGCCCAAGAACAATGAAGGCTCTAACACTTCATTCCCCTACGACCGAAAGGTTATGGGACTACCTTTACCTTTACCTAGTACCAAGAAAAAGTATCCTGACCTGCCCTGTAGCACATAATAAATTTAAAATGCTCAAAATAATTTATGTGACAAGCATAAAGTATGCATACAGTGCAGGGGCTGCTATTAGAATAACACAATCTGTAGACAGGCATTAATGCATTTGTACTAAGATGTGAGGAACACAGAAGACATGAGCTGACCTCCCTACCATCTTGAAAGTGACAGCAACCAATGACGGTCAAAGGAGATTCATAGGGTCACTTTACAACAAACAGTAAATCCTCTGTAAATACATCAGTCAAGATACACCACCTTTGACTACAAAAAACCCTTGGAAATAGAATGTGACACCTGACATGTAGCATACAAACAAGTACACCTCTTCCCTCAATTTCCCTATGCATCATGCACTAAGGTGCAATATAATCCAAGATACTAATATATTATAGCATAAGGTGCTAATATGTACATTTACAAAACCTTCTTTCATGTAAAGTAGGTTTCCCGGCACATCACATGTTTCCATTTAGATATTACGGTCTAACGTAGAAAAAATTTGGAACATGTAAGTGAACACAAATTTTTGACTATGAAAAATCCTTGGAAATAGAATATGACACCAGACATGTAATATGTACATGTATATTAATTCCCCTGTGTATCAAACACTTATTTGAATATAAACAACCACAATATCTTCTTTCATGTCGAAGTTAATTCCACATCATATCACATATTTCCATTTAGAGATGCAGAATATGAGATTGAACATAAATGGACTTACCTTAGTAATGCTATCCCCTCTTGCATGAATGGCCTGTATGAACAAACTGCTGGCAGCCGGGTTTCTATGGATTGCACTAGTGCCAAACACAACAGGAACAAGCGATTTAATAATAACCCCAAGAAAAGTTACATTATTACAAAAGAAACACTGTAAAAACAATGAAATTAATTAGCATTGCAGAGATAATAAATTGATCATCATTATCACTGTCATCATCATCATCATCATCATCATCATCATCATCATCATTATCAGCATCATCATTATCTATTGCATCCTATGCTTACAAATCCCTTAATTCCATATACAATTTCTTCCCCAAGTTAGTTTAGGCCAACCTCTTGGCCTCATTCTTCCAACTTCCAAATTTGCACATAAATTCCAATTCCGTCATCAATATCTTTCCTGAGTACATGTGCCCACCTAGGCTGGCAGACTATCTCGCCTATTTCATCAACTCCAAACAATCCCCTTATAGCCCCAGTTGTTTTGTGCTTTGAAAAGTGCCACCCCAGTCGTTCATCTTGCCATTCTCATTTGTGTTCCATCCAGCATGTCGCCAGCATGTAATCAAGATCTTGCCACAGAGCCCGTCAAATATTTAAAGTTATAAAATAAAATTATAAAACTTACACAAAACTTAACAGATTGTGTTATCTTCATTTGTTTAGGGAAGGTTGCAAATTGTCAAAATTGACCATGACATTCATTCAAAGAATTGTGACAGTAGATGACTTAACTATTTACCGGCAAAGAGATTGATTTTTATTTATAATTCTGAAGAAAATTTTACAAATATATAGTCAAACAAATACACTAAATATATAAGACATTATTCTTAGCCGATACTGCTGCTTGGTGCAGTACTTACTGAAGTAACCCTCTTTGGTATGAATATTTCAATTCTGACCACTATAGGGTGCCACCAGAAGGAAATTCATTGTAAATAAACCGTTAAAGTTAGAGTGTTATGGCCTTGAGCCGTATATAATTTTGTAGGTATGGGTGTTTATTATTACGGCCTTGGGCCACATATTTTTATTAAGGAGTGATTGTTTGTTTAGTTGGTGAGCGCAGCATGTATATGAATGAGATTTCTCTCCACAGTGAATTGTGTTGAAGATTAATCAGGGTCCCACGGAGATGGTGAGCAGATAGGGGGCTATATATTGTCCAACAGAGTATTGGCCCCTGAGAACACGAAGGACTCACTAGCCTGAGAGAAGGCGAGGCCTATTGGCCTAATGTGTATGTGGAGGTCACGTTGGCCTGGAGTACGACGGCTGCTCGTCTGAGTTTATACCAGTGTGTCATCAAGTCGTCGCAGTTATCGGTGGTGGCCGATAGAAATGCTGGTGTTTCTACATTGGTTCTGTGTGTGGACCATAATCTACCCTTGATTCATCGGTCAGTGGACAACCGACGATTTACCAGTCTTCAGTCAGCAGTGTGACGAGTGCCGTCGGAGCCTGCGCCCGTGACGTGTGCGGGAGCCGATCGCCTGTATAGCTGCGTGAGCTATCAATCTTCCCTCAGTCGATGCTGTACTGAGTATCGTGTGTCGTGTGCTGTGAACAGGGCATGAACACCTGTAGTATCTAGTCGCTCGTCAGCCAGAGACACTGTTCTACCCTTCCATCAAGGACGTTGAGTATTATATTAGCCTTATGGCATGTGTTTTAACGTGTGTATGATATATGTTGCATATCTTTCATGTACCATACTTTGTGGGATTGACTGGATTGTATATGTGTGTGAGTGTGGATATATAACCAATAGTTTACTGTTGTGAACTTAGTGTATGCCCTATAACTAATTATTGTTTTTCCCCACTGAGTAGTGGTGGTTTAATTATATTCCTTGAGTGTCCTTTCAGTTGGAGCTAATTGTAAGTAGTGGTCAGTGTGACCCGATTTACAGTATTTTGTATGTGTGACGAGTATATGGTCAAGGATAGTATTTAGCTCTGGGAATAATATTTTCTTTATGTGATTCAATATTTGGTAATATATTTTACATTGTTATATTATTAAATTTTGCCTGGAGAAACTGTTTTCAGTGAGTTGTTATGCTGTGTGGAATGATTGTATGAGTGAAAGGGAGACCGCACCTTAGGGCAGGGACCACCCTTGACAGCGAGCGTGTTTTTATTATTCATTTCACGTAACATAGAGGTCCTGTCATTACCAATGAACCAGAGGATAATAACCATACAAACTTTTCTCCAACCATAATTATAATTAACACTCAATCAACTTATCAATCAAATTGTCATGGCCATCCCTCCACGACTTACACGGTTTAGCCCGCTGTAACCAATTTTCTAGGCCCTAGATAAGTACTCATAACTGACATCATTAGCTTTACTTTCCCTCGCACAAAGTTTTTGCAGAGCACACTGAACCACCTTTCTAAGAATCCTATCAAGTGCTTTTTCTATGTGTATACAAAGCCAAGGTATGCAATTCTCATTTTATAACTTGCGTCTGCCTAATGACATACATTGCATCTGATATACCACTTCTTGTCATAAAGTTTATCTGACATCTATTTCTATCTCAATGAATACTCTGATTAGCTTCCCAACATGCACTCCAGGAGTTCTAGTCCCTGTTCTGAAAATTTAATTTCCCCTATAGGAGAAACGGACTAATGATTTTCTACTCGTGTGTAAAATGAGTACCTGGCCGTTAAACAGCGTTGTCTTTGTCCGAAAAAAAATGTATTAGCGCCTAACAGGCAGCTTGTCTTATCCTTCATGTTTCAGCGTTGCTGTTGGCTTTGGGATCCCTGTAAAGCACTTTGAGCAAGTTGAGTGGATATTGCGCTATATAAAAACTCATATTTTTTTTTTCTTTATGTATCAGAATGATTTACTCTTTTCTAAATCTGTCCCTGCTTTATTATCATCTAATACTTTGTTATGTTATAGTCAACCATGTAAAGCATCCCTTTCGCCCCTCCCCCAATCTCAAACTTGTAAACATTTCATGAACAATAACCGATAGACCTCGTATTTTGACCCACTTATCCACTTCATGAATGTAACAAATCTCCCTCAACTAAAGTGTTATCAATATTGTTAACCTACTCATTTTCAACATTGAGCAATCAATTCATTTAATTATTTCAACCATTCTTACCTCAAAATTTCAAATTTAATGTACATTTTACTTTGCTGTTTACTTCACATGGTTTCCTTCTATTCCGCATTAGATAATTTTATCTAATTTTCTTTTACGTTCCAGTCATTGTACTTTTGAATTTGAATGACTATAACATTGTTGTTTGATTTCTCATAAAATAAGGTTCACAAGAGGCTTACCCAGATGAAATTTGCTGACGATAAGCCAGGATGTTAGAGTGAAATGGAACATAAGATGTGCAAATTATTTAAAGAAAGCCTCAATTAAAAATGTACTAAATCAAGAAGGTGAAGAAGATGTAAATTGAAGAAAAGTAACAGTTTAAAACCAAAATTTAAAAGCCAAAATATACCCTGGGATAAAATGCTGCGAAAGCTAAGAAGAAACTGATCATTGTGAGGTCATAAATTTGCTATTTTGACAAATATAAAGAAATCCAACTTCATGAATACTGACTTGCCTCATGAAAAGAAACAAAGAAGCCTATGACCTTAGAAAGTCAAGATTAAAAAATGCCTATAATAGGCATAACGGCTAAAAGAACAAAGGAGAAAATGTCAGAATTAATATATGGATTTTGTTCATATTCTCCATAGTCTCTCTCTAACTATGCTTTAACCTACCTGATAAAATCTTGAACAGGGGATTCTTGGGATAATAGAATGAGATCGCTGACGTGGTTGATAATGAGCCAAGTCATGTGCTCTGCATCACTCAAGTTTTCACACTGTGGGAAATACCCAGACTTTTTTATCATATGAATAAATCTTTGCCCTTCTACATGGATTAGACAAGAAAACATTTGGAAAGACGGATCCAAGAGCATGACCACCTGACTATGCCCAGTCAAGAAATTACAGGAGGCATTTTTAATAATGTTTTCTCCGCTTAACATCCTTATTAAGTGTGAATGTATAAGACAAAAGGAGAAACTTGCTGTTATTCTTGTTAACTCACCACGTAATCACAGAAGAGAATGAGACCACCCCTCCTCAACATTTCCAGCCCGCAGCACTGGGATGACCTCTGATATTCATTCAAGCTGACATCTTGGTCATCTGTACTCTGGGAGCAACTCCTAAGGAGAGACACGGTTTTCAGCCTTACACATACAAAACTGAAGGTATCTTACAATTTTTTAAAAATATGGAGTAGATTACAATGTTAAGACCAAGAGTTTTTGAAGTGAGAACATCAGTTTCGCTTGCAAAATAAAATCAACTACTCTAATAACGCCCAGAAAAAGAACAAAAATCAATATGATGAGTTTTGCCACAGTCGTGGCAACAGTCTCTCCCCCTGCCCCAACCCCACCTTACATCAGTCCCAGTCTATTCTTAAAGAATATAAACTACAAAACATGAGCATTTTCACCACATGAATCAATATAAATATGAATGAAACCTCTGGCCAATGATCTTGCAAGTAGGCGGAGTCTGCACCACCCGGGTCCACAAGCCTCTGTCGTCAAAGTTGAGGAGGATGAGGACATTACACCAATGTAAGGTGAGGACTGGACACACACTGCTGATGCCCACCATGTGCTCATTGATTTCACGCACACTGTACATGCAGGCTGGAGACTCGAGCTGGAGGAGCCGCATGGCAGCCGTAGCCACTCGACGGAACAGTCCTTGAGGTCAGGAAAGAACAGAATTTATCCTCATCACCTTAACTAAAATAGCGTTGTATACTAGAAAATATTAGGAACTTTTCCTGAATTCCATTTTCCTGTATAACAATGAACCCACCGGCAGCTAACAACTTAAGGACTAATACATATTTCAAAATGTTAAGAAAGGCAGGCATATCAACCTCTGTGAATTAACAACTCATACAAATTAAGAGATCACAGGCAGTTGTTCCTGTTAGCACAGATGTTGCTTCATCACCGAATCCGTCCCCACAACCGACCATGAAAGAAAGAAGAATATATCACATGCATAAAGGTTTTTCGCACCGGACTGAAACATGTGGGTGATGTAGAGCATGAGGTGGAGGGTCTGCTGGAGCAAGAAATGACACCGACTCTGGGCCACATTTCTGCCTGTGGCTGCACCCGTTGTGTTGCTGCCGCTGTTTTCAGCACCATAGTATGACATCAACTGCGCTGTTTCTTTATCCAGCATCTCTGAACATTTCCCAATTACTTGCAGTAAATACCTTTCAGTATGAAAATAAGAAGTCAAGTAAAAATTGAAACAGATACTACCGAGATTGCAATTTTACTTTACTTTGTTTCATAATACTCTTTATGATCAATGAAGATAAAGAAACTCATTTATATTTTTTTTTTGTATACTCCATGATATGAAATAGTCTATAAAATTTGGATGTGCTCTGTTTTTGAGTTTGCTGACAATTTACTATGCTAACATGTTACCATCTAACCTGCAGTGAAATTTTCTAAATGTGCCCAAGAATCATAGCTAAATAGGATTACGATTTCCTGGTTACTGTGTACTTACATCTTTATGCTTATAGCATACCTACATCCTGATGGCATTAACAAGTAATAACAGTGGAACTTACAAATGTCATCAATCAAAAAGATATTAACATGATTTAACTATAAAAACATCACTAATGTTTGAACAAAATGAATCAACAAACCATGCGACCGTTTCCTCGGGGGCCAAGTTTTTTAGCACCTCAACAACGGAGTTGGCAGCGGCAACATCAGATTTGTCAAGAGTGCGGATGAGACTGACATGCAGCTGACATAAACAAGACAGAAATAACATATCAGAGTGTCATTCGTGGGATGAAACAAAAAAATCTATACACATGCAAGAGAAAATTTTTTTTTTTTTACTTTTAATTCAATTATTCATTATATGAGTTTATTGGAAGGTAGGGGTTGTATTCATCAATTAAACAGCTATGCAATACTGGCATAAGTGAAACAAAAGACTGATGATTGACAAACAAATTAATGAACTATGCTATATCTAATATTAAAAACCTTCATTCAACTTTTGTTTACCATGCTACATCTGATATACCACTCATCAACTATTCTTCAACTCAGCTTTTCTGGATCACTTTTAACCAGCGTTGCTACAACTGATTAGAGATTAACTAAATGGACAATATGAGGGTAAAATAACAAGAATAAAGACCAACGCTGACATACGTGTGCCTATAAACAACAGGATAAATATAAGCAAATGCAGAATTTCTAAAAAAAAAACCACTTAGTACTAGTGTTTACAAAATTATGAAAGAACACATGAAAGACAAGAGATATGAAGATAATCACTTTACATCCACCCTGCTAAATCTGACTTAATATTTATGGATCATCCTTCACCAACCATGCTTAATCTATATGAAAATACCTGCAGTTCTGAAAGACGTGATAGAATCACTTCTTCTTTGGATTGAGAGATCAAAACTCGCATCACAGTCAGCACCAGGCACATCCACTTCTGGAGACTTTTCAAATGGCTCTGAAAGATCATTACTTTAGTTTCACATATTGTATTAATGGAAAATGGATATGAGTACAATTGTTTTTTTCAATGAAATCTGGGTAAAATGACAAATGTAAATAATCTTGGTTTTACGTGAATAGAGATGGAAAACGTAATCATGGAACAACTACAGAAAACTACACTACAACACAGGACACCAGTGACAGCATACCACATCATACGGAGGTGCTAACAAGGTCTTGAGAAGAAAGTCCACCGGTCTGAACACACTTGGGGACACTGCCTCAAACAGCCTATGCAAAACATCCAATGAATCTTGACTGTCGAGATTGATCTGAAATGAGAAATGGTACTGAATTTGTCTCAGTCCAGTTCATCTGTAAATACGTTAAATGCCATTTTTTTTTTAAAGTACAGCATATAACAAATAAAAGTTGCATGGCAAAATTACTTTCAAAGTCCAACTTCCCTTTCTCAGCAGTGCATTAAAATATGCTAGGGAAAATTTTCATTACAAGTTTTGGGACTCCAAGTTGCTTCAATATATATA
>JAUEKS010342517.1:0-12048 GCA_031762815.1 Tylodina fungina | reverse complement strand
GATTGAAAATTGTAGCCACACGAGCAAGATATTTTTACACAACATTGTGTATATCGGATCTTTTGTTGCAATCTCGCCGATTGATATGTTACACAAAAAGTGCTATAAAATGTTTATTTTCCATTGAAATTGCACAATTTTTGGATATGTTATCCACCATTGGTTGTAGTTATGATTTTGCAATGAATTGTGAAGAATGATTCCAATAGTTGTTTTTTTCTTTCTTTGTATATGTTCATGTTTCCAATTTCCATCATCAACATCACCATTTTTGCAGACATTCCCCAACTCATAAACTGACATATATGTCTCAAAAAGCATTGAATTATATGTCAAATGAAAGCTCATTCAATTCTGAAGCCATCCATATATGATGTGCCATAGTTGATTCAATAACATAGCTTCAAATGTTGAAAACGTTGAAGGAATCCTTTAAACACACGTAACCGGCCAAAATTGGCAGCTTTCTGAGAGTTAAACATAGATGGTGACACCTGCCACCACATGCAAATTATCGCCAAAAAGTTCTGTGCACCCTTCGGAGGAAAACTGGAAAAGCTCTTCAACAATCTACTCCCTTATTTCAAGTGGTTTTCCGAGTACAAGATATATTTCTCTGAAATCTACAATATCTTGAAGATTCCATACATGATACCTCAGATGTGTGCAGAAACTAGATGGTTGTCAAGCTATGACAGGGCCATTGAAACAACTGAACTCATGGATGCCTTTCTCTTGTTCTATTTTTCATTGCTCTCAAAGAGAGACCATGATGTTTATCATCCAAGGATGAAGACTGTGCTGCAACAACATGAGGTGGAAACTGAGAGTCGCAGGCACCTCTATAATATTATGAAGATCTTATCACAGAAAAAAAAAAAAGCACAAGAGAAGGGAAACAGAGAAAGGAATCGATATTTACATAGGCCAATCTGCAGGGAAAGTTCCAACAGAGTTGATGGAGAAAGTTGTGATGGGGTACATGTCTGCTGCCCAGTCAATGTAAACTGCCAATTTACAATAATACACTGATGTCACTATCGGCTCTGGATCCTGTACTGACAAGCCACACAGTTGTGATGAAGCAGCTTAAAAAGCTAGGTCATCTTCTCAAACATTTGCTGAGTGATGAAGAAACAATTTCCTTTCAGAGGAAGTCAGAGCATATGTCAATGATGAGAACCTGCTCCCAAGCATGGAAAATGTAGAGTGGTGGTGCCCAAACGCTCTCTGCAATAAATACCCAACACTGTGCAATGTGGCCTTGGCAGCATTGACTGTATTCCATGGCCCAATAGTGGAATCAACTTTCTTAGAAATGTCAAGGATTTTAAATAAGATTGTCAATCCCCATGCTGAGTGCCATCCAGACCATGAAATATGAGCTGAAGTCCAACAAGTGTACTGCTCTTGCCTACTTGAGGTCAAATCCCAAGACAGACCCCACATGTTCCTTTCTTTGCAGGAACATAAGATCAGCATATGCTTGCTATAAGAAGGAGATGACTCAACAGAAGAAGGCTGTGGAGATGAAAAGGAAAGTCATACAGAGGGCTAATTCTGCTAGGAATGCAATTGCCACTTCAGCAGCAATCAGGAAGACTGCCTTAAAGAAAACAAAAAAGGCTCAACTCAATGCTCACATTTCAAACATGAGTGCCAAGTACAGAAAACGACCATCAGCATCAAAGGAGAAATAGATTGATCCTAGATAGAAAGTAAATATTCTTCGGACTCAGAGTAACAGCTTGAGAAGAGGCTTTCTGGAGTAGCTTAGTGACCTGTTACTCAGTTGGATAATATGACATCAGCAGTTGGATTACTTTGTGCTAGCAGTTAGATATGACACTAACAGTTGGATTATATGACATTAGAAGTTGTATTTCATTGCACATGCAGTGTTGGATTACTTTGCTTTAACCGGTGGATTATATTTCATTAGTAGTTGGAATTTATGACAAAAGCAGTTGGATTATATGACACTAAAAGTTGGACTACATTGCACTAGCAGTTGGATCACATGGAACTGGCAATTGGCCTATATGACAATAGCATTTGGCAGCATTGTGGAAAAAAAGGTTAGTAAAAAGAGCAAAGTGTCTGTTATTAATACATGTTTTGTCTACTTTATGTCTTCTCTACCGGTCAGTCTACATGTCTTTGAAATACTAACGTGTGTATCTTGTAGGCTTACATTGTTGTTACCCATAGTTATGTATTTTTGTCTTTTGTGTCAACACACGCTAAAGTTCAGGGGCTGTCACAATTTTGTGCTGGGCTCTCTGATATTTTGAATTATTCTCCAGGTACCACGAGCCCAATGTGGTGTTCATCAAAACGGAAGATCCTGACTTGCCAGCATTCTACTTTGATCCTCTGATCAACCCCATCTCTCACAGACAGGGTATTAAGGTGAGCAAGTGTCCAAGTCTTGATATTGAAAATTTAGATACTTTAATCAGAGAAATTGCCCTCACAAGTAATAATAATGAAATCAATAAATGTATCCACTGGGAGCATATTCCCTATTCACCCTCACTCCTACATGAAAACACTATTATTCTTTAAATAAAAATCTCTAACAACTAGCATTTATATCAATTATTCCATTCGTTGAGTTATTTAGCATTTCAAATCTGTGTAGGTTAATTTTACATCAGCATCAACAAATCAAGAATCTTCTCTCTTATAAAATTAGGATAGAGATGATGCATTGAACCCACGAATGGGAAACTCAAGCAAACATGGTAAAAATGCTTGTACACTTGTGAATAACAACTGCTGAGCTCATCCTGGTAGGATTTTGTTGGAGCAAGCTGGAAGTTTGGCTTTATGTAAGTGTGAATGGTCACTTTGCCTTTCTTATGCCTAAAATGTAATTTCTTCTATTTCATCTGTACCAAAGACCTTAGAACCGTTACCTGATGATGATGAAGAGTTTGAGCTGCCCGAATATGTTGAACCTTTCCTTCAAAACACTCCCCTGTACACAGACAACACGGCAAATGGAATTGCTCTGCTATGGGCCCCTCGACCTTTCAACCTGAGGTCTGGACGCACACGGAGGTCCATTGATGTTCCTCTGGTAAAATCTTGGTAGGTGCTGGTCGTCTTGTCTCTGCACGTGATTTTGATTTTTCAAGTTATTATTCAAAACTCTCTCAGTTCTGACGTAGAAGATCACATAATGGGTTTGTTTCATTGTAAAGGGATGTTACTGCATGTTATTCCACTTTGGTTGGTCCAAGGTTGAAAAGGGTTGATGTGGTTGTACATTTAATGACTCGCAACAACATTGCAGGCTGTCTTGGGAAATTCCCGAATTTCACGTCATCCCGAATTGGGGTGAAATTTCCAGAATTTCATAGACCCCAGAGAAAATAATCAAACAAAAATTCAAAAGCTGTAAATTGAAAAGATGAAAGCTGATAACACTAAGACTAGCCACGTCATAAGAGAAATGGAAAGTCTTATGTTAGGATCACACCGAAAGAGAAAAATGAATGGATGCAGAGACAAGAACAAGAGTCATTGATGAAACAGATTGCAACAGCACCAATGGACTGGATACTTAACTTTACCGAATGGTACCCGCGAGGAAGCATTTGGCAGCAAAGTGGCAAGACAGACTGGTCAGATATCATAGAGTAAACTGGATGGACAAGGCAAGAGAAGCTTGGAGAGAGTACTTCCAGGTAAAATGCAATCGTATGCTACTCAAGTGCTACTTCCGGTCTACTCAGACATGGATGATAAGAGCAGCAATGCAAAAAGTAGAAAAAAATTCTTGAGAAATGTGGTCATGTTGGTGTATTGCCCTGGACGTGTCTGCAAGATTGGAGATTGGCAGAATTAAAGCCAACTAGATAACAGATGTTGCAATGGATGCCGGCCGGCTATAGCACCAATACCTGCTCTGAGCTTATATAATATGACTAAAACCGGATATCCTGCTTTTCGAAAATCTCCAGACAACGTACAGAGCATGAACGAATTTGGCCGTTTAACGCAGGTGCTAAAATTTTCCTTGACACTGTAAACAACGCTCGTGAACCGGATGTGGATATTACTCTTGCACAAATCAACTCGACCCAGCTCATCTCACCTAATAGTGAGGCACTTTATTTATTTCCTATTCGATGTTTGGCGGCTCGACGTGATTGTATTGTGTAGATGTTAGGCCTATTGTTTTAATGTTATATGCAATAATAACCTTAAATCTGGTTTGTGGTCAGAATTGAGAGTAAAATGAATCTAGAGGCTCAGTGGAGAGAAAAAAAACCCAGTGTCAAGACCTGAGAACAACAAGCCATCAAGACAACACTCATTGTTTGAAATAGCAAATATCCAGCAGCTGGTAATACTTGTGAATACACAAAAGAGAAAGGGTAGCCCTTTAAAGGGCCCCTTTCTCAAATACCAAAAGTGAAGCAATAAATTAGCTTCAGCCATCCCTAACACAAATGCAGATTTTTTTATTGTTGGTAAGGTTGCATTATTTGTGTTTATTATATCTTTTAACTATCTATATTTTTATATTTGTAGTTTAATTTAAGCAATTTAAGTGCATTTTTAATGCATGTCTCTGCAGAGTGCTTTTATTTTTTGTTTAAGAATGGGGAAAATGTTATGCATCGTTAAGATTTTCGTGTGAAGCAAGGCGTGTTGGTAGTTCTGGTGGTTGAAATATTTTCAGGCTTTTTTGTCCGAGCCTGCTTACGATCCTGTTTAAATGGATGTACACTGTTCATAGAGTTTATTTATCTCCAGCTAAACAAGCCTGGTATCATCAGTAAGGGTGTTCTTGTCCGCAGTGACTTTGAAATGGGTAGGATAAAGATATGGGTAAACTTGGGTAAATTGCAGTTCTCCATTAATGGAAAAAAATGTAGTATTATCCATCTTTTTCCATTACAATGCTTTTACCCCAGTTTGTTCTACTTTGACATTTATCTCATTTTTGGCTGAGTGCGTCACACACTATAATAGGACAAATTCCTGAGATTTGAATCTTGACTTCTCATGGTGAGAATGTGGTCGATAAGATGTTATATCAAATGTGCATTGATTAAAAAAAAAAAGAAACCAGTCTTGCCTCCTGTTTCTACACATTCGTTTTTGTCCTGAACAGGTATCGAGAGCATTGTCCGGCCCGCATGCCAGTGAAGGTGAGAGTATCCTACCAGAAGTTGCTCAAGTACTATGTGCTTAATGCCCTAAAACACAGGCCTCCAAAGGCTCAGAAAAAGAGGTCAGTTTTGCTTGCTTTCGTGCGATTATCAGAATATCCTGATTGTTTAAAGATATGTTTTAAGATTCTGATGTGCAGATTTTTTAATGATTTTCTAATGAAGGTTCATAAATATTTGTCTGTCTTGAGGGAAATGTTTGCTTCCGTGTAAATATGCACATTCATCATTTCAACAGACGGAAGCTCTAGAGAAATAGTTCAGGGACACATTTTCTCATACTTTCTATATTTGTCATCTCTGTTTTCTGCCCTTGTCCCTGAGTACAAGAATTAGCCTGTTACCCATACATCATGTAAAGGGTCTCTTTCTCTTCTGTTCTGGAACAAACTTTTTATCAGCCGGATGCTCTTCCTGGCACCAACCGAACTATTATTGACTATGAATGTCTCAGCTTTTGTTTTCCAAAAAAGTTTGCTTTTGCGTCGAATTGCATTTTAGTATTTTATGCTGATGGTTTGCAACCATTTGAAACATGTATTGTAGTACTGATTAACGGAAAATCTTTCCTTGTATTTAAAATATTCAAGATCTTGTGGTAGGAATGGGGCGTCAGGATTCTGTCATGAGCTTGGCATTCCAGAATGTAATGAAACATTTCATGGGGAAGTGACCGAGTTGTATTTTCTAGGAGATGTCAATGCAAGTGATGCTGCACAAGTCACAGATCTTTCAAGGATTAGACGATATTTTGCCTGTTTTATATGAAGGACATTTTAGGGAGAACGAAGAGAATGACTTGCTGGATGAAAATGTCGATTCTGCTTGACTGCAGACCAAATCTTATAGGACTTATAGGAATCATGGAGATAAGTGAGGTACTAAGTTATTCTAGGAAAATATGCAAAATTAGTTAGAAGTTGAGGCGATGAAGACCAAGAGATAGACCTAAATTAACATGAAGAAAAATTTATTGAAAAATGAAAAGCTGTTGAGGGGCTTAAATGGATGTTGAAGTCATTGAGAATAACGCTACAAGAAGAATATTCCCTCGTACATCAGTGTCACTGACCTAAAAATCGATTGACTGATTGATTGTGTTGGTGTCCAGGTACCTGTTCCGTTCTTTCAAGTCCACCAAGTTCTTCCAGACTACGCAGCTGGATTGGCTGGAGGTGGGTCTCCAGGTGTGCAGACAGGGCTATAACATGCTGAACCTGCTCATCCACCGCAAGAACCTCAACTACCTCCATCTGGACTACAACTTCAACCTTAAGCCTGTCAAGACTCTCACCACCAAGGTCAGCTATGTCCCAAGTATAAAAGTTTAAGAATATCAGTACACTATCTCTGACATAATATGCTCCAGGAGTGGCTCCTGTTAAGTTTTGTTTTTAGGGTGCTATTTTGCAACTCGTTTCTGACAAGTTTACCACCATGTTCAAAACTAACTAAAAAGTCATCACTAAATTAATAATATAGTGTTAAGACTTAGATTAGTATTCCTCTGTACTGTTTAATATTAATGATGAATAGTGTATGCAGTTAACAATTTATTATGGTGGCTTGGGTATTTTTTGGGGGGAGATGAAATAGCCATTAGTGAAAGGGCTCATTATTGTAGATTCTTAAGGGCCTACACAGAGGGAGATTCTGTTTTTGCAGTAATGTTCTTTGGTCAAATTTTGTGTAAACTGGACACCACATGGAATAGGCAGACTTGTCAAATCCTACGAAAATTTCGTATTTCTACGAAATTAAGCCCTCAGGTACGAATTTACGAAATCCCGTGATTCACTACGAATTTTGTTGAAAATGCGATCATGCCGTGATTGCTTTGTAAATGAGGAAAGAAAAATATGCAAATGAAAAAATTACGAACGAAGTCAGTTATTGGATCGGCGTGCAAGTCAACCATTTGGGAAATCGAATTTCCGATACCGAATAATGCATGCATCATGCGGTATCGATACTCTAAATTTTACTATAGATCTATGTACTGTATAGATGTCACATGAGTTTAGGGCTTTTCTTATCAAATCCTCACATGAAGTTTTAACGTTCTAAATATAGACTCTATTACTAGGCTATTTAACAATCACTTTTGTGTTGAAGGGCTCTAGGCTAATGTAGACTCTACATTTTCTAGCACTAGAATCTAGATCTAATCTCATTCTAGATCTAGATCTAGATCTAAATTGTTCTAGAATTATGATCTCCATGATAAGTCTAGATCTATGACTGTGACTAGATCTTGATCTAGAGTAGATTAGAGTATCAGTGATTATCTTTAATTTTTAGAATTGTGGTGGTGTTAATTTTAGGACAATCGGATTCTAGATAAGATTAGATCTAGATCTACCCACGTTGGACTTTCATCGTGACCATGGCTCAGCCACCCAAAAAGAATCCTAAAGCTGTCGGGTCACATCAGACTTTTAAAACGTGAAACGTGAGTAGATCTAGATCTAGGCCTATTCTATTTTAATCTTATTTAATGGGATTTTTTATGGAAATAGATGTAGATCTAGGGTGAATACGAATTTATTGTCATGACTACGGATTTTTAGTCCTCTGACTACTAATTATGACAAATAGGGTTTGGTAAGTCCGAATAGGTGTGAAAATTGGGTGTTTGGAAAGAGGTGGCGGGGGTGGATTTATTTTGTGCAGCTTTCTTTTTTATCAAGATCAGAACACTTGGTGGCATACCAGGGCATCTGTCAGCACCTGTTTACCTGTGGCTTTATTATTAAAGAAGAATAGTCAATTCCTCATAAATATATTCTCCAAAACCAACCAATGCATACTTCTTTCTTTTATATGGGGATGGGCTTGGAGATAGGGGGATGGATTGAACTGATGAATAGCCATGGCGTTGACAATGTCATGCACATGCTTGGCACTCATGGCTGTTGGTCAACTTCCTTCCCTGACATACCAGCCAAGTCCAACCAACTTATTGGATAACTAGGCAGGTCAAAGACGCTGTGATTCATCACAGTTCACTGCTTGTTGTGCCCTCATTGTTTTTGACGAGATTATAGATATTCACTGTTTGATGAAATCAAAGACCTGTCTCATTGCAGAGTCGCTGCTTTTAAACCCATGCCTCTTTGTACAGGACCATTGTCAGATAGGAGAGGATTTTATTATTACATTGTAGAGGATACTGCTTTATGCAGTTACGTGGTATAAGTTATAATTCAGTGGGAGGACTAAGGAATTCCATTTTGGGGGGGTTTCCGTTGTATTCAGGAGTCTGTATTAGCAGGTTTAACTATTATTATTTTTATTATTTTTGCATTATTTTGCTTTGTTCTGTAAGTACCAATCCTATTGGAGATTGTTGTGATGACTCAATGTTTTAGAAGTGAAGCCCTGTCAGTGATGGCTGGTGAATAAACAGGGTAATTCACAGCTGAGTTAAAAACCTTTCTTACCTCAATTTGATTTGCAGGAGCGCAAGAAGTCCAGGTTTGGAAATGCTTTCCACTTGTGCCGGGAAATCCTCCGCCTGTCCAAACTCATTATTGACAGCCATGTACAGTACAGGTTGGGCAACGTTGATGCATATCAGGTGAGTTGTAACTGTTCAGCATGTATGGTGTAGTGAGTACTTTACACTTGTGGATTGTGTTTATATCTTTGGCTATGTTAACATGCTTTGTATTCATTGCTACACATCTCGCAGAGCAGCTCACCTCCCAATTGTATGTAAGCAGTATATAATATACTATTATTTCTCTCTGTGAGAGTGATTCTTCTCCGGGCATTTAGGTCGAATCTACCCTGAACATCCAATTTGACATTTTCACCAATTCCACCTCTATGTGTTGTTTACTACATCTATATATTTACTGTGTATTTACCTCATAGATTGTAAAGGCTCATAGTGTGCAGTGCGTGCTGAACTTCATATATTTTAATCGAAATAGTCTGTAACTGTATTTACTTGCCTTTCCCAGTTGGCTGATGGCCTGCAGTATATCTTCGCCCACGTGGGTCAGCTGACAGGCATGTACCGGTACAAGTACAAACTCATGAGGCAGATCAGAATGTGCAAGGACCTCAAACATCTTATCTACTACAGGTTCAACACTGTGAGTGACTGTTTTACTTTGTTAATGCTTGATCTTGAAAAGGAGAGGAGAAAAGACAAGCTTTCACTGACTTTGAGAAATATGTGATATTAGATAAGTATTTGTTGTTGAATATCTTCTGCCTTTCTTGAACATTCGTAGATGGATGAAATAGATTTTGAATTAAAGTGTAATTTATCAAAATATATCCATATGGTAAGTACAATCCCTGTTCATTTAATGAAGCAATGATAATCATTATCAGCATTTCTGATGACATTTGCGATTAAGACACATTCTTGGACAACATAACTTTTGCAGCCTGCAAATTGTGTGGAAGACTGGTGTTCAGTCATAGTCAGACAAATTTACAAAGCAACTTGGTTTTTACCGGATAGCATCACAGAAAAACAGATTGACCTCTTCTACATCTAATATATTCGATGCTTACTGGAAGATGTTAGAGTGATGGGAGGAGCTATTGTGGGATCTTTTTATGGCTAAACTAAGACTCAGACTGAAAAACCATATGAGTGATAGAGATATAGATTAGAATCTCAAGTATGCTTACCAAAAAAATACTCATAAAAATGAAGAATTTGGGTTGGCATTGACTATCACACACCAGCCTTTTCAAAATCTACCTGAAAATGAAAACATTAGTACAAGTTGGAATTTGGTTCAAGGGACATATACAAATGTTTGTCAGAATGTGATTGACCTAAAGAAACACGCTCATAATAAGTGGATAACACAAGCATCTCTTGAGTGTATAGATAAGTGCAGAGAAAAGAAAGAAGCTGTAAACAATTCCCAAACTAGAACAGAGAAAGCACTAGCACAAGATGTGTACAGAACAGCTGCATAAATGATAAAGAAAAGCCTACAAAGCAGAGAAACCAGCTGCAAATAGTCATATGAGGACAATGTAACAGACAACATAGCTCCTAGCAGGTAGACAGTAAACCAAAACAGTGAAAAATGAATGGGGACAAGCCACTTTTGGAAAGGAAACTTAGCTGAAGGGATGGTCAGAGCATTTTAAGACATTACTGAACCGATCCCCCTCCTGGTAATCCCTCAGACGTTTTACCTGCATGTAGAATTCTACCAATTGATGGAACCTCTTGAAACCTCCTGATGGCAATGACATCTTTAGATGCTATCAGATCAGGTGTCTTTTGATAAAGTTTACATTTAACTAATTGTGCCTGTGCTTGCATTTCTTATACGGTGATTTACTTAATCGTTAATCTCTCCAGGGACCTGTGGGAAAAGGCCCCGGCTGTGGGATTTGGGCTCCTGGATGGAGAGTGTGGATGTTCTTCATGAGAGGTATCACTCCCTTGCTGGAGCGTTGGCTTGGGAATTTGCTGTCCAGGCAGTTTGAAGGACGTCACAGCAAAGGTGTGGCCAAGACAGTCACCAAGCAGAGAGTGGAGAGTCATTTCGACTTGGAGCTAAGAGCAGCTGTGGGTATACTGGAAATCGTTTTGAAAAAATTCTGTGACCTTTTTTTTGTGTTGTGTAATCGAAACCCGGTATCTCATTCCTGACCGGTATATTTTTTTTTCAATTTCTTCTCTTCAATATACTTTGCAGATTAAAAGTTGTTAGTTCCATTATAAAATAATATATTTATGTACATCAGGATAATAGCTAACTTATCTGCCTTGTTGTGGATCAGGTGATGCACGACATCTTGGACATGATGCCAGAAGGAATCAAGCAGAACAAGGCTAGAACTATTCTACAGCATCTATCAGAAGCATGGAGATGCTGGAAGGCAAACATTCCCTGGAAGGTGAGTGTCAAATATCATCATCTTTCTTTTTGCCCTCCTACTTTTGTTTTCATCATCTTATCTGTATCTTTTTCAACCTGATGGATAGCCAGTCATTTCCTAGGCAGTTTCATTTCCATGAAGCTTTTCTTTCAAGGTTCTGACCAATTGCCAAATGCCATTTCTGATGTTTTCCTTTTGAGAATTTCAATAAATTTCAAAATTAGTCTTTTGTTGAAAATTTCAAAGTCATTAAGCACTGAATATTCAGTTGTTGCACTATTTGGGCAAGCAATTAATGATATATCAGACGAACATTAGTTTTTCAGGTGCCCGCAATAACACATATGTATGACCTTTGGTTCAGATGGGAAGTTTTGGAATAAGATATGTAAAGAATGAGTTGACGAATATACCACGTTATAAAAAAAAGAAAATGTATATTCTCTGTCACTAGGTGCCAGGTCTTCCCACACCCATTGAGAACATGATTCTGCGGTATGTGAAGGCAAAAGCTGATTGGTGGACCAATACTGCCCACTACAACCGAGAGAGGATCCGGCGAGGTGCCACTGTTGACAAAACAGTATGCAAGAAAAACCTGGGTCGACTTACTAGGCTTTACCTGAAGGTAAAAACATGAGAATAGAAGTTTAACCCTGTGTTGTTCTTAGATGGAAAATAGAGTGCCCGCAAATATTTGAAATGCCAACATGTCAGAGGTACCAACTAGTACGTAAATGTGTACTAATTGGGCGAAAATATGCGAGTACGTCAATTCCCCACCTAGTACGCATTTTGAAGTTTGCCGAGTACACATTTCTAAAATTGCGAAATACGAATTCAAAATTCTACGAAGTGATTTTTTTCTTGCTTCCGAGACCAAAGACAGGCCTGTCAACCGTCCCGATTTTATCGGGACAGTCCCGATTTTTTAAAATTCGGAATTTTAAAAAAGTGTCATCTACCGAATTGTTTTTTGTGCTTGAATGCT
>JAUEKS010342516.1:0-18429 GCA_031762815.1 Tylodina fungina | reverse complement strand
TTTTTTGGGGAGGGGGGAGGGGGTGTCTAGGTCTATTACGGTTTTCGTTATGAATTAAGTTCTATGTAAAATCCGAAATCCTGGTTTGTCATCCATTTTAGACAGATTTTGTCCAGCGCATCTCTCTCATACTGCGCACATACATAGGCCGTCAATTCTCGTCGAAGTCTGCGTTTCTGCCTGGGCTGTGGTATTATAGAATGTATTCCCGTAATTATATCAGTAGTTAAATAATACGCATTTTACAGTGACAGTGATTCTTCCTGCATTTTTGTTTTCATCTGAGGCCCAGCCAAATTAATTCGAAGGCCGTAACCAGTGTAGCAATGCCATGTCGTGTGGAGGGACTCACAATAAACGACATTAAATTAATGCCTATACTTGGATTTTTCATAACGTTTGATTATTAGAGTAGAATTGCATGCCGTTCGACGGAACATAAGAAATATTGGTTGAGGGACTGACTGTAAGCATGACCTCGTCCATATTGGCCACGAGGCTGATTGGTCTCCTCAGACAGTACCAAGTGGAAACGGGCTGCACTGATTCTTTTTCAGTTGGAGACGGGGCACGCGTCGAGGACCACGCAGTTACACGGCACCCCCCGACATGTGGACCGGTCATTTCAAGACTGCACGGACAGGAGGTTGATGAAGGCGGTCACATACAGCCTCGGAGATCAGGCTTGGAACATTCTTCGTGGCGGTACACTTTATATGAGCGAGTGGAGGGACAATCTTACCACACTACGTACTCCGTGAGCTATCAACTCCAGGAACAGTCTATTCGCCTCTACGACGGTACTTGTTGCAGTGTTTCTTCGTGTGAGAAGTTCCCTCCCATTGGCTTTCTGTGTTCCTCATTTCACGATGTCTACATGGAGATCAGGGCCGGACCTGAAAGATTTTGTCTCTTCGATAGGTGGGCCGAAGGTTCTAACGAGGACCCGGCGAGCTTGGTCGGGGCAGACGCGAACAACAACTCTTCCTGTTGTCTCCACTCTAGCGGTTCACAACACCAGGAGCATGCAATGCCTCACGGTGCGGTCTGCAAGCTCCGATCACATGCAACACGGAAATGCGCGTCTGGTGTAAGCAAGAGGCAATTGTATATTGTGTGCGCGCACTTCCTGTCGCTATTTCGTGATCCACTCCAATCTGTTGCCACCTTTCGTCATGACATAAAAGAAATTGCCGCACAATTATGCGCAGGATCGTGCACCAGTTGGTCTAAATTATTTCCACTCTCGCTCAACCAATCTAATCTAACTAAAGATGGAGTATTAAATATAAGGAAGAGACGTTCTATCTCATTTACCCCACATGGGAATCATAGGCATTTGAAGAAACATATTAGCTCTATACGATCACGAGCTTTCCAAGCCAGTCGTGCCACTAATGTCTCGCGCTGGCTCACTGGCCGAGCTACCCGCCAATACAGACCCTCTACGGTGATACCTGGCTTCAAAAAGATTATGACGTGTTTCGGTTCCCTTCCTTTACCCCGTTGTTATCGGCCTAGAAAAAATACGAATGGAATTACATATCGAGGTGCATCTCCCAGAAAATACATAAAAGAATCAAACAATAATAGTAAAGGACCTCTAGGGTACTTGGGACAAACTTCGCCAGGAATTTTTACAGATAGAGTAAAGCTGTCATATCACCCAACGATGGTTGCAGCTGCAGACAATTTGCGGCCAAAAACCAATAATCATTCAGGTCCTAATTTAAACACAATTGACAGACAGGGCATAGATTCAGACCTGACTCTTAGGCGAGCAAAGCGAGTCCACAGACCAACGCCATGGAAGACTTCAATAGAACCCAGCAAGCCCAATTCCAGTAGACAGCGGCCGTCACTAGACAAAGGCAAGCAGAAGTTTGCCTCAGCTAAAACTACACCAAGTCGTTTTCCATTAAACAGTCATGGACATATCCGCTCACATATCACTGACTTTCCAGCTCATCGAATTCCCCTGTTGGAGTCGCCTACTCGAGCGTCACAAGAGCCACTTATGTCTGAACAATGTCGTAGTGACCCGGTACTTGGTGGGGGATTGAAAGGAAAAGCCGTAAAATCAGACATAACGCGGCCATTTCACCCACTGATCCCACTGAAAAATCGACAGTCAAGCGGAGGGGGGCCCGTTCAAAAAGGAAAAAGCAATTTCACCAAGACGATTTCCCCGGGGCTGCTCAAGGATCAGAGCGTGGATCAGAGCAAGAATCAGAATCCGCTCAGGTGTGGATTGCTCAGAAAGGTAGGACTTGAATCACCGGACGCAGTCCCTCCCCAAACACGTCTCAATGATGTGAGGACAAACCTTCCGGCACCATCACGACTGCCAGTGAAAGTGAAAGCGGGTAAATCTCTCGCAATACAATCGCAAGAAGTTCTTGATAACACCAAACATTTTCAGCAAGCGACAGAAGACCAGGAGGGGACCTTTCTGAGAGAAAAAGAGATATATGTACTCGAAGGCGAAGTATTTGATAAATCCAGTGCCAAATCACAGTGTGATGTTGAACTGTCACCCAAGACAAAGCAAGCGAGCTCTTGTTCAACTAAGAGTATTCACCAGGAAGGGAGCCCACAGATAAACTATAATCCTCGAGAAGAATGTCATTACGATGGTGCCGCGACGAATGCATGCCATGTCGAAGAGGGACGGGAGACTGCAGGAGACAGCAGGACTCGAAAACTGCCGGGTTATTTGGCGCGACCCAGATTCAAGGTCCAAAACGGAAGTAAAATTAAAATGAACACCGCGAAGCCAGCTGTACAACGCGCAGCTTCGTACTATTCTCAACGAGAATTGTTGGAGAAAAAAGTGCGCGCACTTGTAATGTCATACGCCAGGTTTCTAGAAAACGAGACGAATAAGCGACTTATGAAAGCAGTGTGTCCTACAACAGATGGAATCACCAAACCGCAGTTCCCTGCCAACATTCAAGGAAAACATCGAACTTTCTGCTCTTCACAGTTTAAAGACAAAGATGTTATATCTATGTCATCTGACGGAACAGTCAATGAAACTTATACTATACCTGACCGCCGCATACATGAAAAGAGCAATGCGAGTACCTCTCTACGAACGCCAAACCTATGCAATGGCTATGGAACGCACAGCAAGTACAATCTAAGATCGCTGAAAAATAACCTACCACCTCTTCCTCAGTCGCAAACAATGTCAAGACCAGGGAATAATTTCTATTTACAGAGACCGGGGAACCTGCAAAGAACCGGAGACCAGGCGAAGCCGAAGAATTTTGCCCAAGAATGGCAACCACGCGATTTTGTAAACATGTCACGAGGAAAAGCTCATTCGGGGGGACGGAAGACGACACGCGATGGCAACATTATCTCCAGAGAGACAACAAAGCCCTCAGTAATTTCTAAACAAACGTTTAATATCTCTAGTTCACGGGAACATCTGGTAAATCACGGATTAGGTATACGAAATAAGACACTCTCAGATTCACCTCTAGCAATTCGACCTGCACTAACCGCCACTAGCGAAAAGACACGCAAGAATCCAGCTGGTCAGACTGAGAAAATTACACGTCGGAAAACAGTAACTGGCACCACGGGTGAAAATATCCAAAAGAAGCAGTCGTCAATACAGGGGAATAAGGCCAAAGTAAAAGGGCTTCCCTCACACTCACATGCTCGCTTTACAGAACGGCATAAACGTTTCAGTGAAAAAATTAGCAGTTTTCCAGAGAAATATGATAAGGTCAGTCCTCCGACTCCAAAAGTAATCGTAGGCGCCTACAGTGTGTGCACTACGCCCTATCATACGCCTCAATCAGCGTCGGGTGTCTATGAAACGCTTGGCGCTGTCAACTCCCAAAAAATGATGAAATCTGCTGACAAAAGGCAACAGAGATTGACGAGCCCGGTAACGGACTGGAGAGAACCCACATGCATCAGGACATCTCGGAAGGTGCTAGAAGACATCGGGAATATTTCTGTCAGAAAAGGTAATCATCCGCAGAGGGGAAAGGCTATAGAAAAAGCGACTGACAATATACATTCACCAAATATAGGTGCTGCAGGTAGACCGTTCAGAAGCCCAGAGACAAACATTGTACATTTCCCACGACGGGTCCCCCAGAGGAACCAAAAAGACATTGCAGGCATCAAGAATGACCTGTATGATGATTGTTGTGGAACTAATCAAATCAAACACGACTTGGGACTGGCACCACATACTAAATACGATAAAATGAATATGGGCTTTCGAACGCCATCTTCTTCTAAGAAGATAGTGTATAAAGACGCAAATAGTGCGGATACTTCAGATCGTCCAATTAAACAAAGGCTTTGTCTCGCACGTTACAATAGTAGAATCCCGTTTGGAAGGACTACTAGCAATGCTTTTACTGCGTTTCATAGCGACGAAGACGCACGTAAAATTAGGACGAACAAAGCTGAAAAAGCGCAGACTCCAGTGTCTGTCCAAACACCATCAACGACGACCTCATCTGAACTGTATGTTGGCTCTTTACTGCCTGAATCGACTTCAACATTTAACTCGTACCCCAGTGGAATTTCTCCCAAGGAAAGAGGGGACTCCTTGTGTATATGCGCATCCCCACAAGCGATCACGCTAAACTCCATCCATGGCCCCATCCCGAGGTCCATATGGAATAGCGCCACGTCTAGTTGGATGTCTATGACCAATACGAGAGGGTCATGGCGGCCTTCTGACAATGTCACAACTCCGAAGGTTTTGTGGAACGAACGACGGATAACAGAATCATCGAGCTGCAACGAGAGTTATAGCTTGCATCGGTTTGAGCCGGAAATCAACGTTAAAAAATATTACAATACAAGTACTCCTGCGCATATAAAAACTCTGGAGAACATCCACTCAGAGATTCATATTCCTCGATCCAAAACGTCTTCCTGTTCTTCGTTGTCCACAATGAAGAGCATATCTGAGCTGCCGTTCACTTGTTCCTTTGGTGTTGAGGATGGATTAAAGGACAGTTCTATGATAAACACCACATCTCCTTCCGGTAGCAGTTTCAACTTTAGAGCAATCTCTTCCAGGCCTAATCTAGCATCACTCTTGTGCAAGTCCATGGATCTTCCACCAACAAAACGCAGTCCTAAATTTCTGTGCCAAAAACATAATGTGTTCACCACGAAATCAAGCCAGGCGAACACAACCGCTGCAAGCGAGAAAAGCCACCAGCTCCGCAAGTCTATCTCTTTTCATGCTGGGAAATCACAGTGTAGTAAGCAGTCAGCTCATTATGAATTTAAAGGAGTGAGACGCAACAATTCCTTTCCATATTGTTCACCGCAGCTAACTGTGAGACACAGATCCAACATTGCTTCTTGCGCCAGGGTGCATGCCATGGAAATTTGTAGGAAGGCAAGAAATGCACTAAATTGTTCGCACAACAGAACGCCTAAAATTGAGACCTTAAAATCGTATTTGAATAGAATTAAATTTACTCCAAAATCTGCCGTTGAGAAACACAAACCGGCGAGTTCGTACAAGAAAATATGCTTGAGTGAAGTTAAAGATCGGGAATCCGGAACGGCACGGAATGGTGTTGGGCAGACAGTTCAAGATAGCGCAGGACAGCGAGAGAGTCTGGGCACGAGCGACGGCAATGGCGAGGTCTCATCTCCTCGCTCTTTTCCACTGTTCGATAAAATTCGAAATTTTTGGGAAAGCAGAGGACACATACTGAACAACAACGAGAAGACTATATGCAACCTCCTTATCAAAGCTGACGCTCACGAGTCTAAGCATGGCACGTTTAAAGTGGAAAGGAAATCACCTTCCAATAGTAGGGCTCGAGAAGATTCAGGCGGAGATGACAGCTGCTATCACAGTACAAGGTCGGAACTGGATTTACACGGCGCCTGCGGACAGGGCTCACAAGTGTCAGTGAAGAAACACTCGGCCTGCTCACCGCACGCTCCCAAAAGCATAGCCAACACTGCGAATACTATCCAGTCCCAGGCTTCTATTAGTTTATCTAATAATGACATAGACAGGGCATGTTCCCGACACACGCAAACAACATCCATCTACAAGTCAGATGGAAAGAAGGACGGACAGTCGATTCCGGATTCCGTTTCTATCGGGCGAGAGCATTCCGTTAATATGGCAGGGGACACGATGGGTGGGATTACGCAATCGTTTGTATTGAGAACAGCATTTGAGAACTATGTCAAGAGCAAGCTAAGGTTAGCATCTCCTGCAGTAGTTATGGATAATCTCAAGTTTCTAGGCGAAGCTTCAAATGCGAACAGCCTGTCAATTCCATCACAAAAATCACTAGACCGAAGAAATAAAGCTCGACTGCAGGCTTTACGCACGTCTTCCGATTTAAGGACGATCAAAAGCGACGAGGACAGTGTAAGTATGAAGAGCTGCACATCTGGAGGAAACCACGCACATTTAAAGAGAGACGAAATCTCGCAAATGACGAGTTTCTTCTCTGAAAGAGACCTTCAGCTTCGACAAATGGCAATGCTAAATGGCAAGCCAATTAGCGACGAGCATCACGATAACAAGATTGAATCCTTTGAGGAGAAGGAAACATTGACCAGCATAGGAAGCATAATCACCAATTTATTACTCTTGGAGGGGTTGTCCCGAAGGAAAACCAATGTGAAACACTGTGCTGCACAGAGGACGAAATGTCTGCATAGAAATGTCTCTCAAAGAAGGCGGAGGAACCCGCAAAAGAGACGTTGGTCAACATGTCTCCAAAACATTCGCTGTTCACAAAAAGCCGCATACTTGGAAGAAAATGAACTACAGCTAATATGTCATGTAGAAGGACCGACAACTCTGAAGACAAATGACAAATATAAACCGCTTCTTCGTGTTGGCGACAGTCCGTCGAGGGAACATTCTCTCCGCACGCACATAACTCAATCGGAGCCTCTATTCCACTGCATACCTAGTAAGCATTCTTTGAAACGACCGGGTACCAGCATTGCTTTGAACCATATGATGAACAGGAAGGAAATAAAGACAACGCAATCACCAAATGCCACACCAGCTCCAGCACTATATGAGGAGTGCTCGCAGTTGCCTTGCCAAATATTCCCTACGCAATCATGTACATCTTCAAATGCAGCAAACAAGTGTTTTGTCATATCCACTGGATTAGATTATAAATCCGACAGTTCAAGCCAGGTAACACCAGAGCATCATCTCTCACTGGATCTTTTCATACGCAATTCTAAGGACGCAGGTGATATGTCGGTTGTTTCAGACGGAAGAACCTTGGATCAGCTATCGGATAGAACCCAAGCCACGTATGTAATACGCCCAAGAAACGGACAGACTTGGAACCGTGGTACGAGAAATGAAAACGCATTGTGCGGACACGATCATTGCTCTCATATCCGATGCACTGGTCAACAATGCTCTGACTCAAGAACCAGAGCGTCGATTGAAACAGGTCTCTCTGCAACAGCTCCTGGCACACGAGAGACGTTATCGAGCACTGCTGGCACAATTTCTATACCAAGTGAAGCGACATCATTCACTCTAAACACTACAGATTTCACCAGCAGTGTCACCATGCCTGAACATATGGACAACATGAATATACTCATGCAAGATAGCGTAAAAGATGAGGGAATCTCTCGGAAAAATCTGGAGCGGAGTCACCGAAATAGGGATGTAGATCCATCTGGCAGGCACGCTCCCGGCTGGCAATTTCCCCCTAACCCCTCAACTCTCAGAGTCGGCAGAACACCTTCCCCTAGAAAGGAACATTCACTTTTTATTAATCAACAACAGCACGTCGAACGTATTGAAAGCCAAACCAGACGGAACAAAATAGTATCTAGATATGCAAATCGAGAGCATGATTTAATATCTCCTGCTGGCTCGGAGAGGACAAATCCAATCAGGCACGACAAGCGTCACAAGAAAAACGGAACATGTAATCTGACATATGCCCAAGATGCATCCCAATGGCCGGCTGGAGTACCAAGGCGCCGAATAAAAGGAGAAAAGAAGGCGAGTAAGAAAGAAGGAAGACGTTTGCATGGTTTTAAACGATTAGCTTCAAATACGGAAAGACACATTTGCCCACAGTTAGAATATCAAGATAGTGCAAACTCATGTTCTTCTTCAAGTCCACTAAGGAACAGCACACAAACTGGTCAAGGATGCTCGCCAATGCGAAACGATATTCTTGTGAATTCCAATGCTATTTTACTGCACACAAAGTCTCAAATAGAGGGAGAATGTAATATGTTCAACAATAGCTTTCGCGTTTCAGGAGATAAATGTCACGTACAAAGAAGATCAAGAAATGGGTGCAAAAAGAACAGATGCAATGTTTTCACTACTGAGAACGCATACAACAATATCAAGGATGTTCGTCAAACTCCATGCCAGTCAACTCTAAAGCAAAGTCCTAAAAAACGTGCTAAGTATCCGAAGAAGCGACATGCTGAAAGGAAACGGACAGAAAGACAAGCATTGATAAGTAAAGTGAAGTACAAAGGTGGCGCAATTAATGAATCAGATGTCAACGATTTACTCCTCAAGAAGATGGCTCTGATTCAACCCTTTAAGGAAGAACTGCAAAACATAGCATCCTATTCCCCAGCGACCTCTTTATCTGAATCATGTTTGATTACATTAATAAAAAACACACCTAAGATGTTGAGCGCGACGTGGTCACCAACTACACGGCGACCATCATTACGAACACCAGCGGAGACGATGGATTACTCACCTCAACACATCCTCTCTATCCACTCAACACCAACAGGACGTGACCACGTATTTTCGCTCGTTCCTAGTTCTATACCAAAAACTAAGGCACACACGGTAAGACATCATCCGCACTGTAAGACTTGTAGTAAAGCTCGCGCATTGGTGTCACTTCAATCTAATCGAATGCGTACTATATCCGCGAGAGACGTCCATTGTGATCACATGACCAGAATCACAAACGTTGCATCTCAATCACCCCAAAGCAGACCTAAGCCATTCGATGTCATCTTAGAAGCATCAAGTTGCATCAGAAAAGAGAATGCGATCGAGAATTTGTTCCCGTCATCCACTGTAGGCAGTAGCGAAGAAAGCAAGAATGCATGTTTTCCCAGGCCTTCTAGCCCACTTTGTCTTTCCCGCGACGCCCTCGAAGGTCAACATGTTCCTCAAGTATCGTATAGTCTGGTGGCTTATTCAGCTCCGTCCGTGTCTCTACGTTTTCAGGCGCAAGGACTGTGCAGAAAACGACATAACATAAAACTTCGTAAAGAAAGTGAGCTCAAGAAATGTTGCTCGAAGGCAGGCAAACCAGTGTCTTCCCCCTTGCCCGTTAAGAAAACGGTATCATCTGAAGAATGGATACATCTAACAAGCACGTCAAAGTCCCTTCAAAAAAGGAGGGGACCATTTCGCGTTGGGAGTTTTCACAAAAGTCTAAGATTGAATATGAGATCTGATGGATTCGTGTTTAACAACAACCTTACTGTGTGCAGTGAGGAGAGATCCCACAGCGCACCCAGTTCTCTCTCTTGTTACGGATGGTCCAGTAGTATGTCAGGTACTTTTCCAGGATCATTGGAAAGGAAAGATATGGTCAATGTAGAAAACTCGTTGATTGGAACTACGCCACGACATCCGCAGCTGATCCAAAGTCCCGGAACAAAGCTGATGTCGAAAAAGGAAGATGTCCATTACTCTAGCCAGACGCCCCAGCGTGAAAGCGAAGGTATCACCAAAGGAGTCCCTCCTCAGGAGGAATTAGCTACATTTGAGATGACGCTCCCTAATACATACTCGAACATGAATTCGACATGCTCCGGGGGTGTATCTCGTGATGTAGAGATTGTCCTCGGTGTCGACGTTCCGGTGCACGAGTTTCTAAGCTGCTTTCTGAATAAACTCCACGGCCAGTCCAACAATTCGCATGACGAACCTAAAGAGACAGAGAGCATCCTAGAGTCTCAAGTTAGGATAGTTATCAATAATCTGTTGAACGACGACTGTAATAGTCTAGATGGTGCCGCAATGGAAACCGTTGACATCGAGATTTCAAAAGCTATCAAAGAGCATTCTTCTTCCTTTCATAGCATTCCTGTTGTTCAAACAAATATCAACGCCTGCAACTCGCGTTCAAACTCCTCACCCGTGGTGAATCGCAAGAGAATTCCCGAGAGGGTCTTCATTCCCACTCGCAGATCAGGACTCGGTGCGGAGAACAGAATACACAAATCTGTATTGAAATCACAAAGATCAGATGATAATTGGAATCACCGAGACATCTGCAGAAGACCGCCAGGAAAAGACACTTCTCCATCTCCTAGACGTCTAAATTCTAGACATCCGGCAATCTCAACTCCCAGACGGGAACGCATCGAGGCAATATCAGGAGTATGTGGAAACGGCAAATTGCCATGTCGAAGTGCACCCTTCCTCAACCTATCAGAAACAGCTTCCATTATAAAGTGCCATCGGAATCGGAGACCAACTGCTGCCATTCCTTTTGTCCGAGCCGTACCAATGGAGTCACTGACTTCATCAAAATCGCGACAGAGTATTGATCAGAGAGGAGAGGAGACCGCAAGCCAGCGCCCACCAAATAGACAATGTCGATCTTTTGATATTCGAGATCATGATGACAAGTTTTTCTCTGAACTCCGACCAATATTGACGAGATCCAACTCCTTATCTAATGAATACTCGGTAACCTACATGTCACAGAAGAGCTCACATCAATCTGAGGAAACACTTAGCGGCGATCCAAGCCAAGCGCATCCCCTTTCCAGTAAGCGAACTCGACGGAGCGACCATAGAAACCCCGAAGCTGATAGTCGAGACATGCGAGCACAAAGACACATCAGTAAGAGACATATAAGGCCTCGCACGCGGAGTGAAGCTTCACAAGAGAACGGTTTGCATCGTGCTCTTTCCAGTCTTGACGCATGGGCTTCTAAGGAAACTTTAGTGGAAAAGACAATGACAGCCAATAAACCCAGAGGTAAACAAAACAACAATACACCTGAAGTAAGTTCCTCCAGCACTGATAGACAAAGGTACCGTTCACCAAGGAATGATCAACATGTTACACAAAGCACTGCCAAGTTTCAACCACATAAATTTTATAGCGATATTTCTTTCGAGAAACAAAGCTGGCGGATGAAATCCTTCACTGGATGCAGTCTCGGGGCGGACAAGAGCTATGTGGACGGTATCCCTTCTTCTTTCGAGACAGTACACAGAAAACCTCGCAATCAGAAAAAATGTCGGAGAGTAAATGATAATTCTGCGTCCAGGCATCTACTTTGCCCAAGCAAGAGGGGAGCCCATGTCGATGACATCATAAGCAGCTTTAGAGCAAATGCTCAAGTTCTGTCGCAAAAGAAAAGGAAATCCTTGCGTCGTAAATGTGAGGCCAAAGCCATGTTTTCAAACCAAAACGTAAGAAAGGATGCGTCGAGTTTCGTTAACGACCATCCCTTTCTGGCTGAAGGGGAAGCTTTGAAATTAAATGGGAAAACATCAGACTTTGAAAAACTTGGTGCTGGGGCTTCTGTTTTCGAACTAATCAGAACAATTGCTGGAGACGCATTTAAAGCAAGAGGAGATGTACACACAACAATGACTGTTACACAAGACCCGTCGACGGTGAGGAGTGAAGCAAAATCTAAAGAACACGATAGTGAATATGACCGATCACGTATGGAAATCGTTGAACCAGTTGAACAGCCATTAGGGCCCAGCGATAGGGCGGGACCTTGCCAACACTGTATTGAGTCAGCAGTAGCTCCATCTCATGAGGAAGGTTACCCTACTATAGGAGATGAAGGCAAATATTTCCATCCCAAAGTGGAAACACAGCCCAGAGAACCACCGTGTTTTGTCGATCAGCGCTCTGAACGTAAAACAGGCCACGCTGAAGACGTATCCGCATCAGTACCTCCCTGTGGATCCACATGGGGTATCGACGACGACACGTGCGTTAGCACACTCCGCATGCACGGTGCAAAGAGAAAATTAGTGAAACTGGCCCTCAGCGAAGACACGTTAAAATCGCCAATATGTATCTCCATTGAGCCGAGAAAGAACAATGCTGATGTCTCGTCCCTAGCGACATCAAACACTAGTTTGGTCAAACTGACGACTGGTAGTGGAGGTAAGAAAAACACGAGAGGTAAAAAGTTAGGCAGAAAGACTGATGCCAAAGAAACGTTCGAATCCCACGTTGGCAAGTCTTCGCAAAATATAAGTAGTCGAGTGCAGGAGTGTGGTGAATTGAGTTCAGAAGAATGTCTTGAGAGCAGTAGTGAACAGTCTCTAAGGGGACCTAACCTTCGTTCTATTACCCAAGAAATAGATAAATATTTTACTCTTCATGGACACGACGGCGTTCTAGACAGTAAGAATGACGCTAATCCTTTACGTCGTGAATCCACTAAGCAGTTGTTTTACACACCGAAACCCAAGAAGGATTCAGTATATGTATCAAAGAAGTCAGTGACCCAGATATGTCGGTCAATCATGGAAGAGAGAGACCGTCGTTTACGAATAAAGGGTCAGAAATATTCAAGTCGCACGAATAGTAGACCAATCGCTCAGACACGAAGCTCAAAAGATTTCGGACGTTATTTGAATCGTATTTCCGTGTCCTTACATAATACAAAATGGGACGACATCGGCAGTCCACCAGATGGCCGTAGAAAAAGTCGGGATCTGCCACCGTCAGCCCATAGGGGTAAGCGCAGTATCGGAGGCCCAACGAGAGACAGAAGAGAATCTCGACCAATTAAGACATCTGATGGTCGCGAAATGACTGATGCATTAGATGATGGAGAACACAGCATCATTAGGAGCCCATCAGATGTTGGAAGTGAATTATTCGAAGATCAAAGAGACAATGAAGTTCACGCCAAATCAAGCGATAGAAGTCCGTCAGATAATGGGTTACAAAGTAAAGATAGTGCCACAAATAGCGACAGAAACACAACAGATGATGGGAAAGAAATTAAAGATAGTGATACACAAAGCGACGGAAACCCATCAGATGATAGAAGAGAGAATCAAGATTGTTTCATGCAACGCGATGGCAGAATATCAAACGGTATAAAAGAAAGCCGACTAAATAAGCTATCTGAGGATCAAACCCAATGTCGAGTTAGTACCACGTCCGATCATACGGGTCCATTATATGGTAGAAGGGAGAGTCGAGCTGGCACCATAACGAGCATAAGAAGACATTCAGAGGTCAGAAGAAAGAGTCGAGCCAGCGACATTTCTGATTACAGAGATCGTTCAGATTATAAGAGAGAGAGTCGAGAAAGTGTCTTATCTGGCTATAGAAGTCCTTCAGATGATAGAAGAGATAGCCGAGTTAGCGCCACATCTGGCTATAGAAGTCCTTTAGATGATAGAAGAGATAGTCGAGTTAGCGCCACATCTGGCTATAGAAGTCCTTCAGATGATAGAAGAGATAGCCGGGTTAGCGTCACATCTGGCTATAGAAGTCCTTCAGATGATAGAAGAGAGACTCGAGCGAGTGCCGCATCAGGTTGTATTTGCCCTTCTGATGATAGGAGAAAGAGCCACGTTAGCTTCACTTTTGGCTATATGAGTCCTTCAGATGATAGGAGGGAGAGTCAAGCGAGTGCCAAATCTGGCCATATCATATGTCCGTCTGATGATAGGAGAGAAAGCCGGGTTAGCGCCCCCTCTGGCTATAGATGTCCTTCAGATGATATGAGGGAGACTCGAGCAAGTTCCACATTTCACTGTAGAAATCAATCGGATGATAGGATAAAAAAACGAATTAGTTCCACATCTGACAATAGAAGTCCTTCACATGACAGAAGAGAAAGCTTGGTTAACGCTACACCTGGTCATAGAAGTCCTTCAGATGAAAAGAAACTTTGTCGAGCAAATGTCACACCTGGCTATAGAAGTCCTTCAGAAGATAGGAGAAGCACCCGAAGTAGGGTCACACCTGGATATGGTGTTCCATCAGATGATAGAAGAGAGAGTCGAGCAAGTACCACATCTGATTATGGAAATCCACCAGAAGATAGGAGAAATGGTCGAAGAAGTGTCACATCTGGCTACAGAAATCTTTCAGATGACTGGAGAGAAAGTCGAGGAAGCGCTGCATCTGGTTATTTAATTCCACCAGATGATAGGAGAGAGACTCGAAGTAGAACAAGTGCCACATCTGAGTACAGAAGTTCTTCAGATGATTGGAAAGAGACCAGAGCAGGTGCCACACGTGGCAAGAGAAGTTTTTCAGATGAGAGGAGAGAAATCCGCCATAGTGCTACATCTGACTTTTGCATTCTATCAGATGATAGTAGATATGGTGGAAGAAGTGCCACATCTGATTTCGGAATTCTACCAGAGGGCAGGAGAGAGACTCAAAGATGTGCCGCATCCGATTATACAATTCCAGCAGATGATAGGAGAGACAGCAGAAGAAAGGACACAACCGACTATAGAAGTCGATCAGATGATAGGAGAGAATCTCGAGCAAATGGCACTACTGTGTATGGAATTCCATTAGATGAAAAAAGAGACAGTTTCGTAAGTGTCGCATCTAGCTATAGAAACCATTTAGATGATAGGAGAAGCACTCGAGCTAGTGCTACATGTGGCTACAGAAATCCTTCAGATGAAAGGAGAGACACTCGAGCAAGTACCACATCTGGCCATCGAAATCATTCAGATGATAGGAGAGACACCCGAGAAAGTCCCACATCTGGCCATAGAAGTCCTTCAGATGAAAGGAGAGACACTCGAGCAAGTGGTACATCTAATTATAGAAGTATATCAGCGGAAAGTAGAGACACTCGAGCAAGTTCCACATCTGTCCATAGAAGTCCTTCAGACGATAGGAGAGACACCCGAGAAAGTGCCACATCTGGCTATATAAGTCCTTCAGATGATAGGAGAGATAGCCGAGTTAGTGCCACATCTGGCTATAGAAGTCCTTCAGATGATAGGAGAGATAGCCGAGTTAGTGCCACATCTGGCTATAGAAGTCCTTCAGATGATAGGAGATATAGCCGAGTTAGCGCCACATCTGGCTATAGAAGTCCTTTAGATGATAGGAGAGATAGCCGTGTTAGCGCCACATCTGGCTATACAAGTTCTTCAGATGATAGAAGAGATAGCCAGGTTAGCGCCACATCTGGCTATAGAAGTCCTTCAGATGATAGAAGAGATAGTCGAGTTAGTGCCACATCTGGCTATATAAGTCCTTCAGATGATAGAAGAGATAGTCGAGTTAGCGCCACATCTGGCTATAGAAGTCCTTCAGATAAAAGGATAGACACTCGAGCAAGTTCCGCATATGGCTATAGTAGTCCTTCAGATGAAAGGATAGACACCCGAGCAAGTGGAATATCGAACTATAGAAGTCCTTCATTTGAGAGGATAGACACTCGAGCAAGTTCCACATCTGGCTTTAGAAATCCTTCAGATGATAGGAGAGACACCCAAGCAAGTGGAATATTGAACTATAGAAGTCCTTCAGATGAAAGGAGAGACACTCGAGCAAGTGCAACATCTAACTATAGAAGTCCTTCATTTGAAAGGATAGACACTCGAGCAAGTTCCACATCTGGCTTTAGAAATCCGTCAGATGATAGGAGAGACACCCAAGCAAGTGGAATATCGAACTATAGAAGTTCTTTAGATGAGAGGATAGATACCCGAGCCAGTGCCACATCTAACTATACAAATCCTTCAGATGATAGAAGAGACTCCCGAGCAAGTGCCACATCTAGCTATAGAAGTCCTTCAGATTATAAGGAAGAGAGTGGAAGTAGTGCGATATGGGACAATAGACGGCAGTCTGCTGACCGAAAAGTGAGTAGTGGATTAATCAAACATTCAGGCGACAAACTAGGAAGTGTTACTCGTGCATCATCAAGCTTTAAGGGCAAGAGCAGCATTAAAAACCCATCTGTCGATAAACCACGGCTTCCAATAATCAATCACTATGATGGAGGAAGCCACAGTTCGATCAGGCAGTCGGCACAGCCTCGACGGAGTAGTCGAGTTAGCTTTCACTTCGGAGTTGGAAGAGAAATTAGTGAGAACACGTCACTAGAATACGAAAGCGCGACTGAATATGACAGTACACTTATCAATCAAAGGGTCAGTGACGGCGATAGTTCTTATGAGAATGGACGAGAGGGCAGAAGATGGAGTCCATTGGATGATAGGAGACAGAGCACTGCGGATAGTCCGCAACGCAATCAACGAGGGAACCGAGTTAACAGTCGGTCTGATTATCCGAGAGACAGTGACGGTAGTATATTGTATTTCCATGCCAGAGGGAGTCGAGTTAACAGTCGGTCTGATTATCCAAGGGACAGTGGTGGTAGTATAGTATCCTTCCATCCCAGAGAGAGTCAAGTTAGCAGTCGATATGGTTATCAAAGGGACAGTGGCGGTAGTATATTGTCCTCACATCCGAGAGGGAGTCGAGTTAACAGTCGGTCTGATTATCCAATGGAGAGTAAAGATAGTATATTGTCCTCCCATCCCAGGGAGAGTCGAGTTAACATGTGGTCTGATTACCCACGTAACAGTGGCGGTAGCATATTGTCCTTCCAGCGCAGAGAGAATCGAGTTAACAGTCGGTATGATTATTCAAGGGGCCGTGGCGGTAGTACACTGTCTTCCCATCCTAGATTTAGTCCAGTTACCAGTATGTTTGAGTATCCAAGGGGCAGCGTCGGAAGTGTTGTGTCCTCATATCCCAGAGAGAGTCGAGTTAATAGTATGTCTGATTATCTAACGGACAGTGACGGTAGTATATTGTCCTTCCAACCCAGGGAGAGTCGAGTTAACAGTCGATCTGATTATCCAAAAAACAGTGGCGGTAGTGGGTTGTATATTCATCCAAGAGATAGTCGACTAAGTAATCAGCCTGATTTTCGAAGAGGCAGTAGGGCTAGTGACCTGTTGCTCACCCCGAATGTTAGTAGAATTAACAGTCGCTCTGAAGGTGTAAGAGAAGGTGGTGGCGGTAGACTTTCCATCCATCCGAGGAAAAGTCAAATTAAAGCTCAGCCTGATTATCCAGGTGATAGTGACGGTAGTGAACTGTTATTTCATCCACGAGACAGTCGCGTTAACAGTCGACCTGAATATCGAAGCGACAGTAATGCTATTGACTTCACGTTAAACAAAAAAGCGCCCAAAATTGGCATTCAATCGGATCATCTTAGTGAGAGCGATCATAGTGACCTGTGGTTAGAACAACGGGAGAGTCAACTTATCCAGGGAGAGTCTTATTACGGAAGAGAGAATCAGTGTAGTGACATGTCGCTCAATCCAAGAACGATAGAAAGCCGAACTAACAGTCAGTCTGATGTCCGAAGCCAGACTTCGGTACGTAGATTTCCCTACAGTCAGAGAGAGGGCAGTGTCGTCAGTCCGTTTGAGTTGAAAACAAATAGTCGAATAATGAGTATAGCGGACTCGAAGAGACCAAATAGACGGAGCCAGTCATATGACAGTGCGACATCGAGTCAACTTACTGTACCAGATAGCAGACGAATGCTGCATGAGCCAAGTGAAACAAACAGACACCGAAAGAATAGATCATTCAGCAGAATACACGGTATAGCTAACAGTCTAAGACCAAGAACACCAAAATCAAAAACCACTCGATCCCCTAGAAAAGTAGTTAAGCCAAAGTCTACATCCTCGGGTCTGGCCACCTGTACACATGAGTCAGGCTTAGCTCCAAAAAGAGATACGACTGGGACTGCAGCAGAGAGTGGATATTCAAACAACGCTATCGCAGGCGATTCGTTATGGAATCGGATGCCCGCAAACCCACAGGACGCAGAGATCATGACTGACCCCCAAAAAGGCTCAGAGACTCCGGATGTCTTACCGAAGCCCAACTCTGATGGCTTAGGAATGTATCCTTTTGGAAGACCGGTCGCGCAGTCAAGTCCGTGCCCTGAGTCAGGAACCCCGTGTATGGTACAACCCGCCAGCACGTGCATCACTGGAGCTGTGACACACTTCTCCAACTCTAAATCTCCTCGGGAGACTCCAGGACGTTTCGTGTGCAGAACCGTCCCCACGCTGTCTCTGACATCGGCGGACCCCATGACGGAGACTGAGCTCCACGACCGGACCAGCACCAGCGGATTCAGCAGCGGCTGCGGTGACATCGTCCCGTCAGGTGCCGCGTCTACTCCACTGACGGGCACCGACAACTCTGGCAGGCTTAAGACGAGCCATCAATCCCAGGCAGAGATGTCATCGAATGAGGCCACAGAGTGGGACGCTGTGGTCATGGCTCGCCTTAAGGGAAGGACAGGTGTCATGCTAGACGCAGGGGATCGAGACGAATTATTATCGTAGGTGGCGCTCTAAACCTCGAGCAGATGGACGCTGTTGCAAAGATTTAGTCAATAAACTAT
>JAUEKS010342405.1:0-12051 GCA_031762815.1 Tylodina fungina | reverse complement strand
TCAAAATCTGCCCCCGTGGGGAGATTCGAACCCGGGTTGTCCGCATCTGAAGCCAAATGGTTAACCACTCGACCACAAGGCGGCCCCTCAATTACAGCATGACGGACAATGTTTCTATGTTAGCAGGATCTTCGAGACCTGATTATCTGTGTCCATGCGAACGTGCATGCGTGTGTGTGTGTGTGTGTGTGTGTGTGTGTATGCGCGTGCTCATCAAGCAAATCAGATTCAAATTTTGAGAAATACCCATGAAACCTTGTGGTTATAATACAAAATCTTCAATATGCTAAGTTTCATCACAGACAGAATTAAAGCAACACCTTTTAAAAGGCATAGAACAAACAAAAAAGCCACAAACAAAACAACTGTAAAATCTGAGAGCAAAGAATAATTTTTCTTTCAAATGACCTGTCCTAAATGAGAGACTTTTAACCCCAAAATTGGATGTTTCAGCTCAAACAACTCTGCTCAGAATTTTCAGGTATCTTGAACATAGTAGAAATATATGAGATAGATAGATAGAGTGAAAGAAGGGAAGAGAGAAGGAGGGGGAGAGTGAAAGATAGTGTGTGCGTGGTGTGTGCGTGTGTACCTGTGAGAGAGCGAGAGAGAGAGAGAGAGAGAGAGAGAGAGAGAGAGAGAGAGAGATAGAGAGAGAGAGAGAGAGAGAGGATGAGAGAGAAAGAGAGACAGAGAAAGACAGGGAAATGAAAAAAGCATATTGATTAATATTATAATCATCATATATGACGTCAATTGTCTAGATACCTTATATTTTGGATCCAAATCTTATAAAATGTAAGGCTCTAGCTATATAAAATACACTTACGCATCACGCAATATGAGAAAGAGGGCATAAATAGATTAAAAGACTTACCCTAACGCATACAGACTTGGGCAAGAACTTGAAATTGATGCTGGACTTGTGATCTATACTGATGTTCTCGTTATCACAACCAGCCAGCAAAGCCGCCTGAGGTCCATGAAATAATTTAAGAAATTGAATTCTCAAGATTGACGGGAAATCCGTAGCCTAGTCTCTCCCATTCTTCCTAAGTCCTTCAAAAAGTTTAACTTTCTAAAAGTTGTGAAACCCATTGGACAAAATAGTGAGTACATCATACATGTATTACAATTTACACTTCTATAATTATTTACTACTTTATAAAAGTTTAACTTTCTAAAAGTTGTGAAACCTATTGGACAATATAGTGAGTACATTATACGTGTATTACAATTTACACTTCTATAATTATTTACTACTTTAGAGAATTGCTGAGCTATTGGGCACACAATGGCAGGTCGGTTCTCCAACTGCGTAGGGAAGAATCTTAAAGCCCCAAGTCCTCTTGGAGACACTCAATAAACTAGGACCTGTGTATGTTACACACACACACACACTCACACCCACACCAAACGACCCTGAGGTACTGAGGTCCCAAGCAGTTCAAAACTGACAGAAGAAAAAGAAAACATTCTCTACTGCTGAAATGTCCACCTCTTTGGCAGCTCCAATGGCGATGACTTCATCCTCTGGGATGTTGTTGAGACAGCTCGAGGACTGCATGTGTTCACCAATCACCTTCTTGACCAGGGGAGTCTTGGCTCCACCACCGCAGATGATCACCTAAAGACAACACCAGGTGTGGGAATCGGTTATGGTATCATTTCACAGAAAGCAGTCACGCAACAGCGACTGTGGCAGAATCCTGTAGCAAATTTGTTGAACCACTCGACAATTGTAGGTTCCAGCAACTTGTTTCAAGCTGCAAATTCTAAAGCGTGGCAAATCAACAAGCATTGCAGTGAGTTAATTCAATTATTTAATTTACACATATCTCTACCAATGAAACTAGAACCTAGAGTCCTTCAAAGCACCATTATAGTAATCTACTACCATCCACTCTACCGTAAACAAGAAAATGTAATTGCAATCACTTTAATTAGAGTAGCAGATCTAAAACGAATTGTGTCATGGCCAACACAAAATTAATTCAGATGAGCCTACCTAGGTTAAAGAATCTAGCCTACAACAAAAGACCTTTAACCTTTGTTTCAGCTTTGTTACCAGGTGTTTTGTCTTTTCATTTGTATTATTTCTGTTCACTTTTTAAGCTGTTGTCCCCGATAGGTTAGCCCAAGACCCCACATACATATATAGCTCTTGAGGGATCTGTTGCTCATTTGTTTTGGAGCAAAGGTTTTGCGGTCCGCTAGCTCTTCCTGACATCAATCAGACTGGTATAGACTGGTGGATGCCTTGGCTTTTGCCTTTCCAAAAATTGACTTTTACAAGGTCCTGGGCATACAGTGTCACTACTATTCCATGGTGGAGATGAACAACCACATATCTCTGAAAGTGTTAAACCCTCAACAAATACGGTGCACTCCTTCAAAATCAGGCCACATCTAACCTAGGATAATGCGATGTGCAGGCCCTTTTTAGGAAAGGAAGACGGCTATCAGCCAAATGCAACAGACAAAGTTATAACTGGAAAATACTTTTAAAAACCATATTTGTATTTTGTCACCATATATCATACTTTTCTCATTAATATTTTTTAAAGATTTCCTCAGCTACCATAGTCTAAGGTTTTCAGGCCTTCAACCCTGTGACATAAATAATATGCAAAAGTTAAAGGAAAGTTTAGATACAGATGGTCTTCATTTTTTCTCACATTATCACAATATTTCAACAACTGCTTAACCCCATTTAAATTTCGACTTATCACAACCATGGGTGCCAGCAAAACAAATTTCCCAAGCTGAAATAGCAAGTTTCGAATTTTCCCAGCCCTGAAAAGGAAATGTGATGAAAATGGAAGTAAATTTCAATCCTTGCCTCCCATTATTCTGTGTCTCGGATACCCATTTGGCGGCCTCTTACAAATACTTAACGATACATGCTTGAAGTTGAGGAGTGGCTAAGTGTTGTAAAACCATTCTTGTCCTTCCGGGGAAATTGTCAAATTGGAATTTTGGCAAGAAACTGCCATATTGGCAGGCCTGGTTACACGAGGGGGAAAACGGAATTGCGTTTCTGGCCCGAAAACGGAAATCGCGTTGGTTGTGGCCACACGGGTCAGTTTCCGGACCAAAGTCAGTATTTTCCTATTTTCGCTCGTTTTCAGGAGGAATTTCGAAATAGGGTGAATCCTATTTTCATTCCTGATTTACCTCACGTGATCTCTCAGCGGGCAATGGCGGCCAAAGCTTGTGTCGACTCGTGCTCAATATTTCGTATACTACTCGAACGGGAAGTTATAGTTCCAAAATTGCATATTAATTCAATCTAATTGAACATATTCTCTCTACATGAAAAAGGGCAGTGTCTGACATTTCTATTCACTGTCCTACTCATAGTCATCTTGGCCTAGATCTCGATCTATACGTCAAGATCCGAGTGGGTTTCACAAAGCGACAGATCTCGCGATCCCTTCGCAGCGGCGAACAATGCGCCAAAAGCTTGTGTGTAGTCATGCTTAATATTTCGTATAATACTCGAACGGTAAGTTATATTTCCACAATTGCATATTAATTCAATGTCTAGATCTAGATCTAATTGAACTTATTGCATGTATTTCTATATGAAAAAGGGCAGTGCCTGACATTTGTATTCGCTGTTCTACTCCTAGATCTAGATTATAGACATCAAGATCCGAGATGTTTTACTCATGTAAATAATAAACGTATCGTCCCGATAAACAGATCTGTGTGACCACGAGGTAGAAAACTGATGGAAAAGAGGAAACACAAAAGGAATCTGTTTGTTTTGCCTTTCTCACCGATATCCCTATCAGGAAAGCAGTTTCGCCCCTCGTGTGATCAGACCTGAACCTAGGCTTAGCCAAGGCCGCCCAAACCGATCAAAGCATCATTCAAGGAAGGCTTGAACAAGTAACGGCTCCTATCATTGGAGCTCGTATTCACCCACTGATTCCCCACTTCGGTGAGGTATTCGAGTCTTAGGGTAAGAATCGTGACAAAAATGTCTTCGATTTTGCACAACTTTCGAGCATCATGAATTCATAGCGGCGGGTACGCCGGTCGAGCTTTGTCATCGCCGGTTGATCGTATGAGAAAATATTTCTGGGTAGACCTACGTCACCCTGGAAACTTTGAAATGACAATTTCCCCAGCCCGGATTTCTGGGACAGCCCGAAAAACTGGCAACCATGGTCCGCAGTCCAGCGCTCTATCCCCTAGGCCACAGCACCCCTAAAAACAGAAGGAAAGGTGCTATCTAACCCATTCACAGCGGGACCCACCCCTTGACTCCTGATGCTGTGACCAGAAACGATGTGCACCAACCAGCAGCAACACCTATGGACTACTGGACACTTAGACATACCATGTGGTGCATGTTTTCTCACAGATTTCAATTATCCTGTGTCTATGGAATTTTTCTCTCAATTCCATAGACACAGGATAATTGAAATCTTTGGACCAGGTAAGAATCAAGGTATATGACTTTTGTCCAATTCAAAATGATTGGGACATGTACTAAGAATGAATTTAATGATTGGATCAAAAAATATGAGAAATAGGAGATTTCAGCTATATTCTATGGTAACAGAACAAGGTAATGTTTCTTGAGGTGCTTACTACAAAGAATAGAATATTTATTCACATATCCATCCTTTGACACTTACAACAGACTATTACTTGGGTTCAACGATCTTGGAAATGTGACTTGTTCAGCAAGATGAAACTTTAATAAGATATGAATAGGGGTAATCTACTGCACATAATGGATAACTCTGACGACCAGCTCTATCGAGATTCAGCTCGCATACAGTCTAGATCTAAATCGAGATAAACAGTAGCCAACAATCAACTTCGATGAAAGCAAACTACAATCCAGGCTCTAGATCCAAACCTTTGACGTAAAACCAGAATCCACAGAATAATTCAAGTAATCCACACAACGATAATTTCTAAAGAACCGCTCTTACAATGATGGTCAGACCGCAAAATGATCGATGACAACAACAATGATAAATGATCACATCTCCTATCCCCTTATATACCAAAGAGTTTAGGCCTAAGACAATCTCAGGGATATTTCCCAAACAAGGACATAATAAAATAAAAATATGACGTAATACCTTTGACCTCTTTGAACATTCGTCAACATTCAAGGTTGAAAAATAGACAAAAATGAAAATTCTTTCTGAACAATCCAGTGAGTTCTAAATTCTACTAAGATAGATATTATAGCATTCAGATATACACTAGATCCTTCATAAATCATTATTCATAAAACTTTGTTCATGCTCTCCTTGAGAAAGGCCCATGTCCTTCGAGAATAGTCTTGATCCAGGCATATGTTGTCATTACAAATGTTTACATAAACCGCCTGTTCTGCAGTGATCTCTATTCAAGATAAACTTGCCACATCTCTGAAAAAGCATCTCTCATCTATGAATGTAGTTTATTGTTTCCCCGGCACATGGTTCCACATGGTTCCAACTCAAAATCCATTGTAACTGAATCGATGTCCTCTATTCAGTGCATTGTCATTCAACTAAACGCTCCTATTTTATGGTTCCCTGTCATCCAAGCAGACATCTTCTATTAACTGCTATTGCCAGCCAAAGAAATAATGATGCTTCTCCCTTTTCAACCATCAAAGCCACCTCAATGTCATCTACAGACATGTTCCCCCCTCTCTTGGCAATACTTTATGGTTCATTGTAATACAATAAATTGACCTCTTCCGCCCACAAATTACTCATGGCTTACTGCTATCTGTATCCATTTAGTCTATCTAAAGGTAACTTACGTCTCATCACCATTCAATGGAAGGACATAGGGAGAGAAGGTTTTACTTCGGACCAGAATGGCAAAGGGAGATTTCTTGTTCTCAAAATGATCTTGTGCATGTTTTAATACCTGAAAAGTATCAGATGACAACATTGTGTTAGTAAATGTGTTTATGGGTTTCAACATTCTATGCAGTGCCGGTTTTTTTATGAAGAGGATATTTTCAGAAAAAGTGGAACCTACAAAAGTTTCACTGGATCCGGAAGGGTATACAACAAAGTGTAATTTGATACTATTTATATTTGATGTATTACACCATAGGGGTGGGGGGGGGGGGCGCTCAGATTAAGACATTGGCCTTCCAACAAGGTGGTCATGGGTTCAAATCCAGGATAGGCAAGATTCTGCTTTCCAACAAATCTAGATCTCTTTTGGTCCTTAGTGAGCTAAGACTGCTGAGTAGCAAAGTCGAAGCCCAACTGTACTCAGATATGAGTGTACATTTGGAAGTCCTGGGTGCACATAAAGTAGCAACATATTAAAGATGCCGTGGTGGTGAAGAACTGGAAGAGCATTGTGACGAGTACCTCCGGCGAAAAGCATTCCGCCTGAAGATACCTGGTTCCATCCCAGGTCTGTAACAACGTTTCTCTGATTAAAAATACTCTCTGGACATGATAAATTTTGCTGTTTAAGAAAAATCACCACTGGCTACCACTGGGTAGTGAGACATCTTAATACCTAAAGCCCTATCAAAGACGAGTTATAAACTAAGATCTCTTGTATACTTTACGTACATTATAAAACCCTTGACGGTTGAAAATCAGAAAAAAAGAAATAATAACATAAAGGAATAGCCATCTAGATCTACCTAACAAAAATTAGTCATTGAATATCAATTCATGTGATGATATAAAGGAAAAGTGAAATGGCATCTTAAATGAGAAGACTAAAGTGAAATGTTAATAGTAAATAACTAAACTTATCACAAGCTAAAATATTGCCAACATTAAAAAAAAATAATTTTGAATTTAATTCCAGAGTCATCAATTTTTTCAGTGCATGAAAGATAACTGTTATCAAAGTATACCTTGTATTGTTCAGATCTTCTACGTAGATAAACAACCGCAAAAACTGATAACTCATAGATAATTATTGTTTTAAGGCATGTAAAAGAAGCCATCTTACTTCTCTCATTCCTTCTTCCTCTCTTGGGAGAACTTCACACGGTATATCCATGCAGCCTGCCACAGGGATAGAAGAAAGCAATAGAGAGTGAACCAGTAGAAAGATTGATTTATTTCATCAACTTATATTATTAGGAATTATAAATAAAGACGCTCAATCAGTAACTAGCATTAGATGACATGCTAGCAGGTTGGCCACGCTAAAAAAAATAACCAAAACAAAAAAAAATACAATGACAATACCAGCAGACAATATGTGAGTGTTTGTGGGTATTTGTGTGTGCGTGTATGTGTGTGTGTGTGTGTGTAGGTGTGTGTGTGTGTGTGTGTGTATGTCTGTGTCTGTGTCTTTCTGTGTCTTTGATGTGTACTTGCATGTGTGTACATGTGCTCATGCACTTGCGTGAGCATGTGTATTTAACTGCACGTATAATAAGTGCAAGTCTATCTGTATGCAAGAGTTTTGTTCTGACAAACGTTTGACAAAAAAGAACAGCTTGCCTAGCTGCTGCAGGAAGGGCAGAAGTTGGGCAACCTAGCACGCTCACACAGGCCACACAATGAGAGAGAGACGTTGCCTTTGACCACTGCGTGGATTTAAAGGACTGAAGTCCCAGCCTAGCAGAGCAGGTTCCTCCATTCCCCAATCTCAGACCTGGGCAGAGTGACCCCAACAGTCATGCAGAATGACGACACATTCATGTGTGACACTCCCTGCTATTAAGGAAAAAATATTTTGTCTATCGTGACCCGCATGAACTGGCTGATGAGTGATAAATAATGCCGTTCATGCTGAACATCTATGTATGATATTTTACACACAGAGCGAAGTGAGAATGAAAACAACACGTCAATGTGTCATCTTATTTATTCATTTCAAAAGATGATTAATTATTTATCTAAACATTGGCATCTGAATTTACATAATGACTGTATCTGAGTAGGTAATCTACCATAGGGCCACAAACTTTTTATTTCATCCTGCATTATAATCATCATCATCATCACCATCGTCATCTTCATCACCACCACCACCGGTTGTTCCTGCTTTACACAGGTCAGCTCAAGATGCCACTTAACACTATTCCTTGCATCCTGCACCGAGGTCATAATGGTAATTTCATATTTCTCTACAATTGTATGTTATTTGTGTTCAATTAGGCCTACATCTCGGTCTCTGACCATCAACATCACATGTTCTGATCCAGGCCTCATTATTATTCCTAGGCATTTGTCATAACGACCTCAACCTATCTTTCTGATCCCCAGACCTTGCCCCCCCCCACCCCCACCCCCACCCCCTCCCCCTCATCTCAATCCCTCATTTGACTGGTGCTGGAATAGTATCAACCCAATCATCACCTGGCCATTCTCACCTTTAACCTATTTAACATAACATATTTCAGAGCTGGAAGTTGAAAATGATGACAACCCCTGGACTTTACCGTGACGCGACCGAAAATATCAAGTACGGTATTTGTGAGTTTTTGCTAAATTAATGTATTCGTAATTTAATTACAGGATAATAATGATACAATAACCTTTAATGTCTTGTATCTTTGTGATTATACATCCAGTTCTTTTGATTATGCCAATAAAACGAAGTATTATCCATGAAGTAAAGTAGTTATAATTGACAAAACTCACATTTATACATGCTGTACAAGTAATATATAACGGCCTGAAGCCCGCAAATCCGCACCCCTAGGCCCAAACGCGGAAAGTCGCGGATCCACGGTAAACTTCCAGCCCTGATATTTAGATGCTTTCTCAGAGCCTGGGGTTCTCCACCATAACTCATGCTTTTTTAAAGTTTGTAGAAAGATGCTCTGTTAATTTAATGATCACCTCGCTACATTTCTTATCTATCCAGAGCTCATATATATCCTGCTGGAGCATTCAAGTGCATTTCTGTTAATATTGATCCCACAAACCTTAAGGGCCGAAAGCCTTTTTGTTTAGAATTCTCTGACCATTCTGACAGAACATTACTTTTAGTCTTATCCATCTTTATCTTTAAATATTTTGAAGTCAGATTATTCTTCAAGCTATAAAGGTATTCTGTATAAGCAACAACTACAAGAATACCCCCATGGTAACTCCTCATTAAAATTTAGCTCTTTTGAAAACAAAGGATTTAGCACTTACTCTTGGTGTACAACAAATTTCACCTCAAATTTCCCCTGCCCTCACCCTCCATAAAATTACCACCACCATCCTCTTAAGTACTCTTCAGTCCACATAATAAGTATATTTTCTTAAATGCTCTCACTTTCCATCCACATATTATGTATATCTGCTTAAATGCTCTCACTTTCTATTCACTCACTCGCTTTTTCTAAAGACCCACTGACGACATTTTCAGGAATGTTATCAAATGCCACGCAATGCCACAGCATCGTTTACACTTTTATCTAAATCTGCTCTCTTGCATCTAATGACACATGCTGCATTAAGTCACACCAACTAATATCTATCTCAGCATATCCTGTTATATTTTTCCTTTTCAACATAAATTTTTTTATTTCACATTCTAGAAGTTTAGGAGTGCAGTAGTACAGCAGTAAAGCATTGAACTACAGATCAAGAGGTGCTCGGTTCAAACCCCACAAGCAGCAAATGCTTTTTTGTCAAACAAGAAAATGTATCCCTGTTGCTTCCTTAAGCCCAGGTGAAAATGGGTAGAGTTTCAGCTGGAAAACTTTTCTGCTCTAGACTAGCAACCTTTTCACGAAATGGTGGATAAAATACACCACTGTCCACTTCATACTACTGAAACTGGAATAAGCTACAGCCCATGAAAGGACTACTGGAAGTTTAGTATCCACATAAAATGAACAATCCAATGAATTTCCCCATCTTTTATATAAATCAGAATGAGTATACAACCTTTTTCCTCATATTTGCTATTTTTCAACATTTTATTTCATCTACTTAATTAATGTCTGAACTTTTAAACATATGAAACAATTTCGGTTGGACCTTCCTACGGAAGATTCCCTCAAATAAATTAACCTCAGTATTTTGTTCTTCGATTTTGTTTCTAGTTATTCAAATAAATCTTCCAAATATTCTTCATTTCTCCAAGACCATTTTCAGTGCAACTTCTTGGCATAATAGTCACTAAGAAGTTGTTTTTCTCATTTGGTTTATTACCCTGAACACAATATTCTCTCCATACTGTTCTATACACTCACCTTGACCATAACTGTAGACAAACTTACACAAACTTATCTTCGCCTCCTCACAAATTAAAAACCGACATATTATTCACTCAAACAACCCACCACCCCAGCCAAACGCCCATTATTGCATTACCTCAAAGACTAATAGCTTTACAAAGTAAAATATGCTAATCTTATAATCAAGATGAGACCTTTTAAAAAACACTGGAGATGTCGTTGTCCTAAAACGTTCACTTCCTTACAGTCTTTTGACAAGGAAATAAGAAACAAAATGTTTGAGTATGGCTGCCATTAAAAAGTAAACAGTGAGAATTTAAATCATGCGAGATGAATGAAAGAAAAAGAAAGAACACTTACTCAGCATGTCAGGAGTTATTTTCCCTTGGGCTATATGCTGTGGCTCGTCTTTGACCCCTGGTTCACCCCGCCAGCCAATAAGCAACAGCATTGGTATACTGTACACAGCAGGATTGGTCAGCGACATCAGTGGGTTTACCATGTTGCCCAGGCCAGAGTTCTAAACAAACAAAGGTGTAGAGCTCGATAACTAATTTAGTCTTCATTCTTAAACAAAACCAAAATGCAGGGCACAAGACATAATTAAGTTTTTATTTTTAAATAAAACCAAGGTGTAGAGTTCAAGAAGTAATTCAGTTTTTATTTTTAAATAAAATCAAAGTATAGAGCATAAGACATAATTACGTCTTTATTTTAAAATAAAACCAAGGTGTAGAACTCAAGAAGTAATTCAGTTTTCATTTTTAAATAAAATCAAAGTATAGAGCACAAGACATAATTAATTCTTTATTTTTAAATAAAACCAAGGTGTAGAACTCAAGAAGTAATCCAGTCATTATTTTCTTTCCCTGCTAAAGAACTAAGATAATATTTTTTTCAAATAATATCAAAATAATGGATGAATCTGCAAATTAATTTGTTTTTAAAACTTGCATAACTAATTAATCATATCATACAACTTTCTGCATGATTTTCGTTCTTAGTTATTTCGGAGCTCAACACAACTAGCAGATTTAGAGCAGGTTTGAGTTGAGTGAAGAGAACAATTCGAAGTTCCACCCTAACCCAGTGCAGTGCTACTTGTCCCATGGTTGTACCTTACAGGCATAGAGTAGCCATGCATAATGCCAGGTACATAGTAAAATCTGACTTCTGGGAAGGGAAAAGCCAAGGGTCCCAGCCTAAAACTCTCTGCTTTTTTGCTTGGCATAAAACTTTGGCTCCAAAACGAATTAGAGAGACAGAGAGAGACCCTAAAGAGATAAGTGGTGTCAGGCTATCCCCTATGCTTAGGGACAACATTCCAAACAAAACAAAACCCCAAAAACAATGATGACTGAGATCTAAAATTAGCATTTCACATTGTATTCATCTGAACTGATCTGAAAGAATGCCCAACTCCCAAGGTGGAAATGTGGCATCGGAGTGTGTGACTCACGACAAAAAAATATGAAATAAGGAAAAGGGTAAAGTGCACTACAAAATGTAATGACACAGAGGAAATACGAAATTTCAGAAATAAATTATGTCCCAGAGCAGTAGGGTAGCAAGGCAGTCATGCAAGTGGCATTCCATTCTAGACAAAACCAATTAAAGTATATTTATTGTTTTTACTCTGTCTTCTCAATATTAAACAATTTCTAAAATGTATGTCATAATCATCATCAGCTTTATGACTGTTTTTCATGATTTATGATTTAGCTAGAGACGCAGTTTATCCCAATATCTTTAATATCCAGCACTTATTCAAGACCCTGTTTCAGAGACCAGGTTTTCTCCACTGTAAATCATTATAATGCTTGCCAATACACTTCACTAAATAATAACAATAATAATAATAATAATAATAATAATAATAATAATAATAATAATAACAATAATAATAATAATAATAA
>JAUEKS010342295.1:0-12054 GCA_031762815.1 Tylodina fungina | reverse complement strand
GGGGGGTCTTCAGTGTTCGATGCAACTGATATTATTTTTTAGCTATATCCCTCCTTCTTCCCTCGCTCAACACACACACACACACACACACACATACGCACACACACACATGCACACGCACGTATGCGCGCACACACACACATACACACACAAATATACACACATGCACTCTCGCACGCACGTACCCGTGTCGCCAAGATTTATATAATTATCATTAATAGCTGCTTAAAAAATAATATGCGAACACAATTAGTCATAGGCCAAGCACTGTATCTCAAGTGGCGATATGGACTAGTGACTTGTGAATAGTGAAAACATTAAAGAGTACAAGAATGTTATGTGATGAACAACATCCGTAGTGGCTACACTAACTTGACTAGAAAACGAGACATAAACGGTCTAGATACATAGACTTATACAGCTAGATTCTAGAGATCTACTTCTAGATTTCTAGATCTGATCCCTCTGTTTTTAAATGTCGTAAATTTTTAGAATCTAGATAGTTCTAGATCTACTTCTACAGTTTGCAGGGGTGCTGTGGTCTAGCGGCTAGAGCACTGGACTGCGGACGAGAGGTACTGGGTTTGAGGCTACTACAGACACATGTGCTTTTCCTTAAGCAAGAAAATGTACCCCTATTCACTCAACCCAGGTGAAAATGGGTACAGCTTCGACTGGAAAAGTTTTCTGCGATAGATTGACATCTCATTCAGAAAGTGATGGAAAAAAATAAATAAAAATTAAAAAAAATACCTGTCACTAGACCTACCCGCTTCATGCTACAAAATGGCGGCGTTGCTCTGCGGCTGACGCTTGGTTGTTTAACCAAATGAAAAATTGCCTCTCAGGACAATGAAGATGTACAAAAAAACTGCCGTAGATTTATACATCTAGAACTAGATCTAATCGTAATCTATCTCTTCATTCTATCTCCGCCCAAGAAACGAATCTGTCTAACACCCCTAAATAAAAGAGAAGTAGAACAGAGGCCTAGATCTATATTAGATCTCATCGGCTGGCAGGCAGTTGGCACTCTTTAGATTAGCATGTAGCTGGTTAGTCTCTTCCATCTATTTATCTATCTAGATTTATCTAATCTAAGAATCTATAATCTAGATTCTCTCTCTCTCTCTCTATGTAGTGTCATGTTTGGAGTTGGGCTGTACATCTAGTGCAAACAACGATTTAAAAATCTTGAGGGTATTTGTTTTAACAAAATCCTGACAGTATGAGAAATGTGAATGCCCATAAAAATGTGTGAAAAACAAAAGAAAGAAAGAATCTTCTTGTTAGAAGTAGTTGTCTAGTTCATTGTACAGAAATCCAGATGTAAGAGCCGCTAAATAGGACAGGGCATTTGGAAAGTCGAAAACAAAATAATTAACGTCTATAGGAACAACAACAATAGGGCATAATTTATGACTTGAACATAGAGTCTATAGCAGTAACGACAATACGTTGGATAATTTAACATAACTTCTCTCGCCGAAAAGATAATAATAAAATACTGGATTTATTTTTTTAAGAGTAGTTTTACAAAGACGTACAGACAGTCCAATTCACCTCGATATTCCTCGAGCAGGTGGCATTCCCTCCTTCGCCACATTCGTCTTTACTAAATGCGTTTTCGACGTATTGCTGAGAGTGCTGGGTGACGTGTTGCAAGAATGATGTAAAATCCTTGGGCGTCATGCTAGTTCCACTTAAAGACGTGCCATACTGACGGATTAGAGTATCAGCTGCTTGTTGGACGAGCTCGTCATTTTCTTGGCTTTCCTGTGAGTTCACGAGGGAAGTGAAAACGAGCAGTGACCAACTGCCCAACATCACCAGTAGACCGAGCCGGCTCATGTTTATCATCGTTCCACAGAAACACCGAAAAATTCAAGTTTTTAAAACAAAGAGAAGGTCGAAACTTGACAACTCCGAGAAAATACTATTTGGAACTATGTCAACGAAAAAATACACTTAGATCTACTGCATGAATTAGAGAGCGGAGTTCTTAGCCCGAGTCAACCTACTGTACAATTGCATACTGGTTGGAGTTTCACGATTCTTATAGTTTTAGGTGATGCAGCAAGAGAAATTTTCTTGCACAGCCGAGAATACCATCGTCTGTTTATGATACAATGGCAACTGCACTTGTCGCAAAACCACGAGGTTCAGTAAGATATTATTTTCGGCAAAAATCTGGTTCATGACAAGAATTTTGTCCTGATATGCAATGAACACGTTGACAACGCAGCGAATGGAAATGCTGTGTGATTTTCCAGATATTGTCGGTGCTAGACATTCACGTAGAGGTGACCATCTCGCTTAATCTCAGTTCGCAACACCTGGCTTCTCACTCCCAAGAGATGATCGACTGTGGAGAAGTAGGCTACCTGCCGTGTCTTCAGGAACAGCAGTCTTAGGAACGTGTCCTCAGGACAGTATTTTGTGTGTGCGTGCGTGCGCGCGCGTGTATGTGTGTGTGTTTGTGCGTGCGTGCGTGCGTGCATTGTTTTTTTGTATGAACGTGTTTACTCATGTTAACTTTACTGATTAGTTTTAGTCTGTGGTCACCTGTGTTTATGTGGCTATATGTCTGTGCTGGTGCATTTATCTCTGTATGAGTGTGCTGTTGCTGTGCTTTTTGATATCAGTATCTACATTTGTGTGGGGGTATTGGGAAGAAGGAAGCGGGAAATATGTGGTTATGTACTGTAATGTTCATCTATATGTTGTCCATATGTTCATTCATGTTCTATGTGTGCTCCTTCAGTTGTTGCCTGCAATGACCTCAAGTGGAGAACATCAGGCATGTTTCGCCCATTTGTGGAGGTCCACATGATTGGGCCTAACCTGAATGACAAGAAAAGGAAACATTCCACCAAGTCGAAGTCGAACAACTGGAGCCCCAAATACAATGAGACCTTCCATTTGTAAGTTACGAAGCACAACCCTTGCTAACGTTGTTCTACATTGTTGTTTTCACATCTTAACGCTATTGTCTTTCTATTATACCATAATTTTGTACTGTGTTTGTAGGATTATTATAACCTGTTTTTAACTTGTCCCAGATTTCAAGGGTTAATCTGGGATATTGCTTGAATTTGTTGAAGTTTTGTTCTCATTTAATTTGGAGCTAAAGTTTTACAGTAGTAAAATAATAGCTTTTCCAAACACTAAATAGATTGTGATAGACTGAAGATTCCTTAGCTTTCACCTTCCCAATAGTTGAGGTTTACGAGGTGCTGGATATGTCTTATTTATTCTGTGCTGGTGAGACATGGCTATACAATGATGATTCTAATGAATACAAGACTTCCCAAAGACCAGGTTGAAGTGCACAAGTCTTTGTGGAAAAATGGACTCCCATTTTCCTGACTGAAATTTCATATGGGATGGTTTGTCTGTTACCTCAAGCATGCTTAAGTACAATTAGCAGAATTATGTTTCTGATTTTTGTTTTCTTCGACCTTTTCTTTGTGCATTTCATTGTTATATTATTTAAGTAGAATAAATGTGAATTGTATTTAGAGGCCTCTACTACTCTACTGTACTCGTTGGTTGAAGATATAATGGAATGAGGCACATTGTTTATTTATCTCCTTATTTAATGTAAATCAGTCATAAGTCCTAATAGGGCAGTATCTTTCAAAGAAAATGCAGTAAGCTGTTCCTTATATTTATGGGTTAAAAACTGAGGCATCTCATGCGCTCACCCTCTACATCCTCCACCCATTCAAATATTCCACTATTTTACTCCAGGTTATATTATATGATCATGCTTTATTTTCTCCTCACCATTTTGTTTCCCAGTAATCTTGGAAATGAGGATGACCCCTACGCATATGAGCTTCAGTTTTGTGTAAAGGACTACTGCTTTGCCCGGGAGGACAGACTTATCGGTATTGCACTGATGCAGCTACGCGATATCATCGAGCAAGGGAGTTGTGCCTGCTGGGTTGCCCTAGGCCGTAGGGTGCATCTGGATGACACCGGTTTCACAGTGTTGAGAATTTTGTCTCAGCGCACCAATGACGAGGTCGCCAAGGAGTTTGTGAAGCTCAAGTCTGAGTGCCGCCACCTGGAGGAGGTCCAGTCCTGATAGTCCAGTCCTATCTGTGAATGAACGTGAATACAAAGGTCAATGCCTAGAATGCATTTGACCGTGATTATCCTCCAGACCTTCCTAAGAGTGCCAACATCTGGAGTGAATTTGGTCTTCTTGGTCCAATAACTTCCATGCTCTTGCATAAAGCAAATCCAGTCATGAAAACTGGTTTGTCCTCTTGTGATAAAATTCAAGGGTCAGACTCTCAAATCGAGTTCAGCCCTTCTCCTTTTTCATGTTTGAGTCACCTTCTCGAAGTGCCAACTTTAGGGACATGATTTGCCATCCTATAGCTAGCTAACCAAGGAGTAAAGGTCTAGCATAAGTTCAGCTCATATGGTTTATTATGTAAAGGGTTATTTGCAATGCATGAGGTGAGCTCGTAAGGAAGCTCTGATTGTCCTGTGATATTTGTTAAGCGTGTGCGGGCTCATGCTAGTAATTGGTGACTTGTCTTAGTAAAAGTACATGCTGCTCTCCTGAGCTGTGCTACTAAGGAAAGCAATGCATCTTGAGGTCTGTAACAGTGCAAAGAAAGTACTTGCTGGACTACACCTTGTATTAAGACCGTGTATGCACACTGGATTTGAATAGCCATTTAAGATGACCAGAAGGGACAATAATTATATGCAATAGAATGTTTTTTCAATTGAGCTTGTAACTATACTTGTTACTTTTTACTAAGCATGACGACACAGAAGGGGGATGCAAAAATTATTGTTACTGTAACAAATATGTACTGTATTTTGTCTCCTTTCAGCATGTATTTAATCGTGCATGTTTTCAATATTAAAAGGATATACGAGCAAGTTTGTTATACATTGTAGTATTTCTTTTGGTGATTGTTTACAAAGATTCATGGACCATTTCAGTTTTAAAATGGTAGAACTAGCGGCAAAATTTTCTACGCAACATTGCTTTTAGCATATTCCCCCCCCCCTCCCCCCCATTCCTTCATCTATTTTTCAAAGTTGGCAGAACTGAAAATCAGCCTGGGTCAATCCACTGAAAAACCAAAGAGTGAAAAGGTCTCTGGATTATTTTGCTTTGTGAGACACTTGTTATATAAAGAAGTTGTTACTGTTTGTGGTGATCTTTTACTGGCCGACTGTCAGTATTGTCCTTGTTATTCAAAACTGTCCCTGCTTGTGTGGAGAGTGCTGGTGCCCTTTGACATGTACTGTCATAGTGTACATTAGGTGAAATTCCTGAGCTTGTTTCTGAACTAAGTAGTTTAGTGTTCCGAGGTCAGTCCAGACTTAATTTTCTTACCACCCATGGTAATTGCTGTTACTTCATGCACCCCCATTTCAACACTTGTTTGTGTACTGTATGTGTGCTTGGGTGTAGCCCAATTAATCACTCTGCTGGCCATGTTCAAATCATTATACAAATTGTTAGTCCAAGTTGTGAAAGATGAGGATTTTGTGGCTGACTACTGATGTTTTGAAATCTCTTATAGCAGGTGGATGGTCATGTGGATTAGCTCCAGCATATTCTGGTTGTCTAATTAATCTATCATCTTCATTTTCATTGTCATCATTTCTGCAGTTGCTGTCTCTGGTATACAGGGGTTAGGTTGCTATATCCACTTAGGTCTCTTACTTAACGCAGGGCAAGTGTTTAATGGCTGGATGCGATCTGCCCTTTCCAATGCCAGTGCCAAAGTATATTTGGTTATTTGCACATTTAGAGAAATATCTAAACAGCATCTGTAATCAATAGCTTAACGCACACATTCTGATTTTAAAGCATGTAAATCACATTTAAAGAACAAGCTTGCAAGGACATGCATAGAGTGGTAGCTTATGTTTTGTCTGTATTTTATTTTTGCAGAACTCCCTGTATTATTGAATACGACATTGTCCTGTTGTTTTTCTACTCACTACTCTTTTTAAAGGATGTGAGTGCATATGTTTGCTTGCCCTGCTAATCAATAAGAAGAATTATAGTATTTGTAAATGGAACTGTGAGTTAGAAAGGATGCTACTTGTGTAAAAGGTGAAAGCTGACCAGTGATATTAAGAAATGTTCTGCCATTCTGTCTGACAACTGGCTTGTCTTCCTTGAACTCCGATGTTAATATATATTGTTGTGATAATCCTGTCTGTCATCGTAATTGGTTATATATTTCTGGTTCTTTTGTGCAAAGTGTTGTCAAGTAGGGACAGGAAGGTAATTAGGAGCTGACGGAGTCCTTTTAAAATTTGTCTTTTCGGAAAGCTTATTATGCAATGCTTCTATATTCCTCCTCCTGTATATTGAGGTTTATAATCACTATAAACAGTCCTAAAGATCTTTTTTTATGATCTAAGTTTAACAAATGCATTAACATTCAAGGTGTAAGTATAAGATCTCTTCTTTGTGGTGGAGGGGTAATGTTGCCATATAAGCTTAAGAATAGATAGAAAGATAACTTTCAGTATTCAAAGTCAGCTGCATAAAGACTGTGATTTATTTATTTAAGAATAGTCTCCATATGATTTGTTATTGTCTTGATTTTGTGTAAGTCGGCGCAGTGCTGTAATAATGTCGCTTAATGTTGCCTGATGTCAGCAAATGAAGGGAAAGAAAGGCCTTTAGGATGGTTTTCTAAACATTTGAGAGAAACTGTGAAGGAGAGTTGTTACATTTAAAAATAATTTACCTCCTCCTCGATCTTTGTGGTATTTGGATATAAAATGCTTCTGTGATCCAGGACAAACAAACTAAATTTTGTGCATACACATTGTGCGTGTAGGTTTGCCTTTTGGCAGCGGCTAAAGAAGTGTATGTACTGTGAATCAGTTAGTTAGTGCACATAACTACTTATTTCTGTTTGTTTTAAAGCTTAGTTGGAGAAAGTTTATCTCCTTGGGGTGGAGGGGGGCGCTTCCATGTGTAATTTGATTATTGTATGCCTCAAATAGCATGTGGAATGATTCAACACTTGAGTTGCGGTGTTCAGAAAGCTCATTTTGTCTTAGACCACTTTAGTGAACTAAGATAACTGAGGGGGTCCAATTCTTGTGTAAATAGAATCTCCAAATATTGCATTTATTTTGGCGTTTACTTTGCCTTTTGCTTTGATATTACGCAGAACTTGTCTTCATCAACTGAATGTGTGCTGTGTTTGAAAGTGAGACTATTGATTGTATATTTATTTGAAACAGGGATGTTCTTTCAGTGGTTCTTTCAACTGTGACTCTCTTTGTGAGTGTGTGATGACTCTTCCTTGAATTGAAGCTATAAGGGAGGCTGAGTGTGATACACCTGTGTGAGGCTGATGATTAGGATGTATCATGGGCTTCAGCTATGTATGTGTGAGACAGATGAAGACATGTGGCTTGTATACAGTTGTTTGTCCTAAGAACTGCATGGGTAATGCTGGCTTTGAACTGCATGAATATAATAAGCCTTGAGGTACACACAGAATCCCAAATGGTATTAATAGTATTTCATTAAATTGCTACACGTCGTGTAACTAGGTCTTCTGTTATGTAAATATGTGACAGAGTCTGTTTCTAATTATGAAGTACTGTTTTGTAATAGAAATTAGTCTCATAATACATCAGTAAAGTACACCAATTCTAAAGTCTCTTATTTTGCTGCTACAAGATTTATATCAACTTGGATAATGTTTCATATTTTCTTTTACTTTACTTAGCGCTTTCCTGAGTATAAGCGCATCTGCCAATATTTACAGTCCTATAAGATCTTTCATTTCCCTAGAGTAGGTTTTGTAAAGTTCTAAAGTATTTATTGGATGGATAAAGGTTATGTGATTAAATTTGTAAAAAAGAATATGTTTCTCATTTTCAAAACTTTTCTGGATATTTGCATGTTATCAACAGTTTTTCAGATCAGCTTCTGCCCTTATTTGAAGCAGTTAGCGATAGATGCCGCTGATGCCTTTGATGATCCCTTTATCATTGAGGAGCATGCAAAAGTTTTACTTTCTGTAGATATGTGACCTCACTATTCTATTGAAATGCAGATTACATGCTACTTGTACCAAGGAAATATTTGCTGAATTAACCACTTTAAGTAAGACTTATAATTCTAGATGCCATTTTTGTTTTGAATTGAAATCCATTCCTTGGTCCTCATATTGAAATCCACATGATATTGTTTTATATAATCTCAGTCTATTAATATTCTCTTTAAAAACTGATTATAACTTGTACGAGAAGTTTGGATTCTTTTCCACTAAACCTGAACAGAACCTTGACCTTCAAGTTTTAAATTGTTTTTTTAATTGATGATGGTCAATTTTCATTTTCTTTCTGAAAAATAAGGGTCCTTCAGCCTCGATATTGGTTGTTTATGTTAAAAATTTAGAAGGCTCCAGGTGAAAACAAATAGTGGCAATAATTGCAATGTTGAAGAATTAAAGGCTTTTTGTATAACAATGAGCAGCAGGTCACAATTGTTGGGTACATTTTAGAAGTTTTTTTCTGGATAATATTTATATGCCTCATTTAATAATATATACAGGGTATACAGGCACAGTTTTATGTATAAAAGCTGTCTAAGTCCAAGTAATCAATTTGTTATGACTGAATGAAGTGATATTTTTATTTAATTTTTTTTCATTCTGGACAGTTCATATTTCTTGCTAATTTTAAGTAGTGACATGTTACTAAAATCTCTCTGCATGTTGCTGTTAATAAAAGATTTTGAATATAATAGTTGTAACTCTTACAGGAAGCCTGTTAATATTCTTAATTCTCCACATTATCTAAGGCTGCTATGGTGGAATATCTCTCTTATCCTTTGTGTTCTAGATATTTTTTTTTTCAGTCTTCACATGCATTCTTCCTATACTTGATTTACATTTTCCTTCTGAACCAAATCTGTCCACTCCATTGAATCTGTCACAGCTTCTATTGTGGTACATTGTGATTTCGGTCATTGCTCCACATTCCGAATTAATTTTTAAGTAGATTTGTATTGTAGAATGATTATTTTCATCTCAGTTTGAAATACTGATCAAGGTCTCCTTTTGCTGTTTTATTGTTACGGTAGTCCCATGCACTAGTGGATTTTGATTTTATGGCGGTTTGACTCAACAATAGGAGGATGTTTAGAACACACCAAAGGAATAAAGGATGTGCCTTGATGTAAAATCATCTCTTCACAAGCAAATGATATTGGGAGAATTGAAAGCTCTGGATTTTGATATAACCTAGGTTTACATAATTGTGCTGATTGTTTATTGGCATTGATATTTTCTATAATATTCAAAACAGATCGACAACTGTTTTGCTTGATGAGCAGTCCCATAGTTACATAGTCCTCTATACATTTACACAAATAAGTGGGTTTCCTTACAACCTAACCAGTGCAATGTATTATTCACTAATCCATGACTAACTGACTAATAAATAAATCAAGTTGATCCTGAGAGCGTGAATGTATACCTTCAACTCAGGTTGACAATTTCTTGATTGCATAATATATACACTTCTGAATGTCAGTTACTTTGAGAATGGATCAGTGAAATGAGTATATGATTTTCATGATTTCTTTTAAACCCAATTATGATATCAGATATATTCAAATGTGATATTTACGTATTTTGTTTCGCCTTCTCCATATTTGTTTTCTTTCTTTTTTTCTTTAATATTGTTCAGCTTCTGCTCCCTCTTCTTGTCCATGCCCAATTTTCGAACTGAATGGATTTACTGTGCAGTCTTTCAAGTGGTCTATCTTAATAGCAAAAATTGTTTCTCTTTCTTTTGCTGCTAAGTTTGTGTAGAATTGAATTGATTACACTCGTCCATTTTTAAACATTACTTTGTAGATGGTAGGAGGTTGAGGGAATAGTTTTATTTTATCTTTAAAATGTTGAGTGGATGTGCTATGGAGCATCCAGTCCCATGTTTGCATCCTGAACAACCAACTTGTAACATGTGCAATGCTGTCAGTCAGGAGTATCCTACTGCTAACTCTTGCTACTAGCATTAATACATTTTAGTAAAGCACTATGTCTCAAAGACCCATACACAGAATGCAGTCCTGCTCAATCTATAACTTGCTATTTGTAGCTTGGACGTATGGGAATCATCCATATATACACGTATACATGCACACACTCGCACACACACACACACACGCGCGCGCGCACGCACGCACACACACGCACACACACACACACACACACACACACACACACTCATACACAGTAGGTGGATGCCGTGTTAATCTCCAGGTCAGTTTTGAACCCATATTTGAACATGGCAGTGATCATTGCATACTATATAGGCTGCCTTTGAGATTTCTTTGGGTTTGTTATTTTAGATGATTAGGAAAAGATGTACCGGTATAGAAATCTTCCCTAGGAATCTAGGTAGCTAACAGGTAAGAGATCGCAACACCCATGGCCTCAATGTGTATGGAGTGTGGACACTGATTGTAGGGATGACTGCTTCTGTTGAAGTCTTCTTTTTGAATTTTTTGATGGCGCTGCATGATTTGGTTTTCACATGGTGTTCTGGGATTTGCTGTCATTTCCAATGTCTCACCTGTCAAAGTGTCAGTGTCAATCCTGTAGAAATACATGGGTAGGTCAAGATGGTTTCCTACTGTAATATGTAATATTATACTACTACTATTTATAATATGTACATTGTACATACATCATGTGTGTAGAGTAGATAGTATTCCGTCATTCTTTTTCTACTAATCCCTGGAGATGACTGACGACTCTATAAGAGCCCCATATGCCTTACTCCGTGACTTCATTCAAGGCTGTGACAAACTTTTCTTTTCAAGTATTTCGTCATTTTGATATTATTCTTATATTTACTTTCTCATTATTCTATGGTTATTTTTATTTTCACTTTTGTATGATTATTTCCGTATCATTGTTATTAATTAGCAGTGTTATTGTTATTATCATTATTATTATTTTAAGTAAATGGGTGAAAGAACATGTACATTTTGTTTGTCTTCAATATGCCTTCTTGGGTCTAACGAAGTGAAAAATGTTTTTGTTTAATGCCTGGTTTTGGGTTAATATGTTTGCCCTGTTCATTATAAAGCTGCTGGAGCAACCTGGATTGAAGTGCACTAGGACAGTCTTGGTGTGGGTTAATGTTTCCGCCTACCCCGCCCTTCTCCACTTGTCTCTTCCCAAGTCCGACTCCCTCCCCCGCCACCCAATCCCTCCCTCTCCCCGCCCCAACTTCCAAGCTCCAATCCACATCTTTTTTAAAAATAAATTAACAAAAAACATGTAGTTTGGCAAAGTGTTGTTTTGTTTACTTACCAACAAAATATTAACCTGTTATTTGCACTAAAAGTATGTTGTGGTTGCAAGCAGAAGTGATGCAATATTTTGTAGGTTTTGTTTGATTCTTGTAGATGTGAACATCCTTTGACAACTTTCTATTGAGATTTGGTTTCTGTAGATGTCTGTACTACTAGGGTCTCTCCGCATTCGCTCTTTTTTAACATGACAACTGATGGGATTTTGGCTGTTTTTTTATCATCTGTTAAGGATTTAATAAACATTTTTCATGATGCGAGTTTTCTGTTTAGTTCTGTTTCTGGGTCGCTGTTTACAAAGAAGTGTGTACATATGACAATGTCTGAATGTATTATGTTAGTTCACTTGTATCTGTATGTGTGTGTGTCTATGTGTATGTGTATATGCCACCACCATCAATGCAAAACTAGTACTAGTAAATGATACAGTCAAAAGTTATAGATATTTGACTCTGAAGCATCATATTTAATTAGTTCACTCAATAATACTCTAAAATAAGAATCTGAGAGGAACCATTACTTTATCAGAAAGATCAGGTTTTGTGTCTCCTGAACAAGATGAAAACATTGGTTCTAGGAGTGGTGTGCCAGGCCCATAGTATGACTATATGCATGTACATATCTGTATGTGGTTGTGTCTATGTGAATCTATGCTATATATAATAATTTGTAAGAAAGTGTGTGTATATATGTGTACATATATC
>JAUEKS010342184.1:0-12056 GCA_031762815.1 Tylodina fungina | reverse complement strand
AATAGTAAGTGCATTCGACCAGTACAACCATAATACACGTATATAACCCAGGGGTGGGAACTACCGAAAAAGCGCCGGGGGGCCTGCCCCCCTTGCTGAAAAAAGCCCCTCAGAGTAGATCTAGGCCTATGGGGGAGTGGTTGGACCATTCGGAAGTCCTTCTAAGAAATCAGCCTAGCCACAACTGATACCTCCTGAAAAGTTTGCGATTCTCTTTTCGTTCCCTTTAAGCTCATCAATGATACTGTTTAGGTCGTCATCGAGAGACTCAAACCGTTCCGACGACATTTTGTATGGGTCCAGATCATGTGACCTCTCCAGAGGCCAGAGAGCAAAGAATGACAACAAACAAGGCCTATCTGGCCAGGTCTTTGAAAAAAATGTTAATCACATTTAAACGCTGTTAATTCATATATTATTTGGGCACATATCAAGATCTAGATCAAACTTATTCTAGAATCTAGATTTAATGGCATATTTCTTTGTCAAAGACATTGCAAATGTTTAAATTATTATTCTAAAGTATAGTAAGTCTATCTAAATCTAAATCTCTGGATTGAGATTCTAGTTCTATATTGTTAGTTCTAGTTTCGAAATCGGCAACACATCTGACCTTTGACTTTTAGCTAGCGTGCAAACAGATGTTTTCATGGAGGTTATAGTGGTTAGGGTCAGGTGTGTGTGTGTGTGTGTGTAGTGTGTAGTGTGTAATCTGGAGAAAGGCAGAAATGATGGTATTTACTGTTTCGTGTTTGCGGGCAAGGTTCTGCATTGCCTTTTTGTCTGAGGCTAAGACTAAAGTAATAAACTGGAGCTGACGATCATGATGATCTTCCAACCATTGATTTACGGAGTAGAGTAGCGGATTGTTGCGTCGTTGATGGTTGCATGGCTATCACTAGATAAATCTACCAGTTTCTCATCTTCTGTGTCTCTCTAAATCTCCTGTCTAGTAGAGTCACTCTAGAAGATCTAGAATTCTAGGGTAGATGAAGCGGGTTTCGTTTCCCAGTCTTCTATCGTAATCGTTGTCCATCTTGCTATATTATATGAGTCAACCTTGGCCCAGGCATTTTCTTCTTGATGGATTGTACTTCTCCGCTGCTAGACTGGGGAGCTGTTTTTGGTAGGTTTCAGCTCGCTGTGTTTGTAGCACGGTGGTCTAGCAACTCATAAGTGCTTCATCTTTCTTCCTTTTTCTTCCAAAGACCTTTAATGTGGTACCATGCATGTAGGTCCTATTGTCTTGCATACCTCTTAGCACTCGTATCTATCTGTAGGTCCTCGATTATTTCATATAATGTATAATTTGGGACCCCCTTTTCTATCATCCATGATCTGCTATATTGTTTTCCAACTGATTGTCTCTTTATTTTCCGATTGCAGATGAAGAGGTCATCATAGCAAATATATGATTTTTGTATTGTGACCGAAAGGAATGTTGTTGCTGAATAATGAAGATGATGATTTCTGACTGACTCCTCCTTCAAATGTAATAAGTGTAAGAGGAAAAGGTTTGTCGTTTGTCATGCGCATGAGAAGGATTCTGACGCCGTTTCGGTTACTTTGCTGGGCTGCTGGTATCTTTGCCTGCATCCTGATTTTCATGGTCTATGATGACAGTGAGTAGTACAGCACAGAAACAGCATGCCACACACTCCATTTTAATACTTTGGAGCTGCGCTTTTCTTTTTGCAAAATTATGATGAGACTAATTAAAAATTATATGACTTACTAAGACTGTAATTAAAATGTGAACAATTCACAGAGAACAGAACAGCATTAACAATAAAAGATTTAATTTGTCTGCATTAGATATGAGTTAATGTGCTGTGTAAATATTAGTTGCAACTCATAGTTCTGTTGAAAAGAAATGAATGTTTCATCTGTGACATTTGTAAAAGTTATATGAGTTAATTATTACATATTAATAATCTTGCAATGCTTTTGATGACTTTTAGTCTCCTCTAATTGTACATTATTTGCTGTTGTCATATGAGTTTTACACATTGACCTCTCTGACGCATGGAAGGTGTTAACATAGAATCAGTACTGTGCTGGTTCTTTAATCAATTCTGTTTTTCTTTAGTAAATGCTGTTTCTTTTTACTTTTTTTTCTTCTCAGTGGGGGGCTCCGGGAGCCAGGAGCTACTTGCAACACAGAGGCTCCTGGAGACATACAAGTCTCAGATTCAGGAGATGAAGAGCAAGTTGAAGGAAACAGAGGGCTTATTGGTACAACAGACTAACCAATTAAACTGGGTACATGGTTTGCCAGTAATTTATCTCATCACTCCCACATACACAAGGCTGGAACAAAAAGCTGAGCTAACTCGCCTCAGCCAGACTCTCATGCATGTCAAAAATGTCCACTGGATTGTGATCGAAGACTCAGAGCATAAAACTGACATGGTTATTAGATTTTTATCTCAGCTGAGTTTCAATTACACTCACCTGTTTGTGGCCACACCCTCTGAGTTTAAGCTGCATGCCAAAGATCCCAACTGGCTGAAACCACGCGGAGTACTGCAACGTAATGCTGGATTATCTTGGCTGAGAGCTCATACCTCTCCTCACAAGCACTCAGGAGTTGTCTACTTTGCTGATGATGACAATACATACAGTCTTAAGTTGTTTGATGAGGTGAATCTTCAGTTACTTTTGTGCTGTGTATGTATGCCTTTATAGATTGTTGAACATTAACTCTTTACGAGGGTTGGACGGTGACTCCGTCCCGCAGATTTTCCCGTAATGTGGTTTGGACGGTGACACCGTCCAGTAGATAAAGTCGTAAACAAATCCAAACTTACTTAAAACTAACCTGATCCAACTTTTGATTTTAGCTCAGAACTTCCTGTGCGTTGTTTACACAGAGCGTAGAGGTGTGAAAAAAAAATCCCAATAAACCTATCCAGATTCTAAGCCTAGATCTAGATAGATGTCTAAGTCTACAGCATTTTAAAACAAGCTGTAAATCTAGCTGAAGTAGATCTAGATATATATAAACCTAGATCTAGAATCTAGAAATCTAAAAAAATCAGTTTAAAAACAGAGGGATCAGATGAGATCTAGAAATCTAGAGATCTAGATCTAGAGCTTTTTCTTGTAGGCCTATTTCTAGATCTCCACTCCAAATAAGGTAAGGGGCAAGGACACGATATTCTACTTGACCTTGACCCATCTCTAGTGATTAAAAATCTCCACTGCAACGTTTTGTTTCACATGGTTAATAAAGTTTAAATAGGGTTATAAAATTTTTTTTTTTTAATTGGTAAAACAATTTCGGGATTTAAAAGTATGCCCCACATAAAATGGCATGATCTAGTGCAGCAGATCTATATTTTTGTGGATTATCTTGGCGCCCCTAAAAAACTTGTATAGGCGTTACACATTCCAGTTTAGCTCCTTTATTGTAAGATGATGAGCTGCAGGAGGGGAGTCATGCAGGTATCTTTCTAAAAAAAAATTTTTAAATTGTTCACACACCATATTTACTGAGCTATGAGTTTGATAAATCTATTCTCTGTGCTTTATAATAGGACCCCACTATTACGTTCATGTCTCCAGGCTTGCAGAACAGCTAAGGGGTTGGATGATCAGCCAAGAAGAGGGGAAGAAGAGGAATAAGGAGGCCAAACGACAGAAAAAGAAGCAGAAAGACTATCCTACCTTGCGGCGCTTCGGAGCCAACCTTTCCAGCGGAGCGTATCACCAAACTGTGCCCAAGAGCAATATGAACGGCTCGCCAGTCAGCGGGAGTCCGTACCCGCTTCAGGTGTTCCAGGGTGGCCACGAGTCCCGAGAGCAATTCCTCGATGCCTTCCCTCGCAGGAACGACACCTTCTATGTGCTGTCCTTCAGCCTGGTAATATTATAGGATTATTGTTTTTTCACTGGATTTTTTTTTTTGTCATGGGTTTTCATTTCCAAGAACTTATTTTTAGGTTATACTTGTAAACGTCATACAGAAAGCTACCGCCGGCCACCATCATCAATACTTTATAGGCCTTTGTCACTAATATGCTTTTTTTATTTACCAATATTCTTGTACTGCCTTTAGACCTATTTAATTGAAACAAAAAGGAAGATGTGATCAATTATTGTCTTTTCACTTTGTACCCTAAACTGATTTTTTAAAAAACAATGAGAAAGCTTTGTAACTTCCCTTGATGGTTTTGATTAATGGTATGTTAAGACTTTCAGTATTAGTAATTTCGTTTTCTTTTTGTTCTCCTCCGTTTAACCAGGACTACTTCCTTGTGCCTGCAACTGCTCACAACAAAACCATGAGGCCAAGAATGTCTCTCCTGATGCCTGTTTTCACACCTGGCATCAACAGTAAGTCAAGCTACGCATAACATAACATTTTTTTTTTGGTCTCTTCTATCATCAATCCTGTAGTGCGAAGTTGGTCTTATTGGTCTGTTTTATTCATTCCGTGTTAACCTTGACCCCGCCCCGGCCAACTGACTATTTACTGTTTGATTTGCAAGTCTTGAGTGCTCAAGCTTTGCTCTAAACATATATTATTTTTTTTTATGTGTACAATATAGAGTCGACTGGCCAGTCTGAGGACAGCGTTGTCATGATGCAGATTGACTGCGAGATTGTCAACACCAACCTCATACAGATCAATCGGTCAGCCTTCCCCCGTGATGACCCCTTCAACTCGACCTTCCACGATGGGAGAAATTCTCAGAATAGTAATAATGACAGGGATGCACACAGTGACGGTCATGCGGAAGGTACCAATTTTAATGAGAAGCATAACCAGAAACCATACCCTACCAACAGCACCGCAGAGAACAGTGACCTAAATGAACAAAAGAAACAACAAAAGTACTGGGAAAAATTACGGGAGAATGTTGCGAAACAAAACTGAGTAATGAATGATACAAATTGGTTATATTTACTATCTGAAGTCAAATTTATTTATTTTTTAACTATATTTTGATGTCTGTGCATGCTCTTGTGACAGTAAAATTTGACGATAACATATTTGGGGAATTTTATTGTTTTTCCAGTTTGTTCTCATACTTCTGATGTCTCCGTCTATGCTTTTGTGGTATTGCTATGCAATGTTAAAATCCTGAACAAGGGAGAGAATTGATAGACATAAGGCGCCAAGCTCACTAGACTAGAACATATGCACCATATGGTGGTATACGTGAAAGACATTCATGGTCTCAGATGTTCACCTCATGTCTAAGTAAATAAACAGGTGCAACATCCCCCCCTTCCCCACAAATTTAGCTTGAAAGAAAATAAAAGAAGTGAACTGAATTTCCATGACGCGTGCATTGAGGCATTGAATTGACTCAAGCAGCCGTGTTGTGACACACACACATACACACACACACACACACACACACACACACACACACACACACACACACACTCACGCCTCACATAAACTTCTACACTTTAGTTGAAATCATTGACAACTAGTCAGTAAAAATTGAACTTTTCAACTTCAGCATAATTTTGTCAAACTTCACAAAAGCATTGATGCATAATATAATACAACTGAATAGTGAGTTTTATAAATTCCCAAGTTCACGTTTATTTTTTTCTTTATGGTTTGGTATTGAAAGTTTTTATATATGTGTATGTGATAAAAATGAATTTGAAGCATACTTTTGCCGTTGCTTTTGCCATCTGTTACTTTTTATTTGCTTTGCATCAATTTTATTGGGTTCACCAGTGTAAAATGCTGAGAAATGGAGGAAGGAGAGAGGGTTCAGCTAAATCTGTGTCTATCAGCCTGGGCACTACCAAATGTGGGGGCCATTTTATTTTATTCCTTGGTGGGCAAGCAAGGGGAGGGGAGGGGGGACGGTGTCTAGATCATACATCGTTCTTCATAGATACCAGACTAGCTTTTACACATGGCCGTTTATACTAATTTTATGGCTTCCTATGTCGTTTGTTTACTCTTCCTTTGATATTAATCCGGCAAATGTGCACACGGGACCTACACATGAAACTCCATGCAGGAGTTGCAGCAGGCAATGAAAAAGCTGACAAACTGGCAGGGGATGCAACAGGGAACAGCACCATTCCATTGGACAAACACGGGATACTCCAACGCCTGTCTCGCAAACTGGTGGAAGTAGAGGCCAACGATGCTGTGGAGAGGATGAAGGAACTGGGAATACAGAGGGGAAGTGGAATATCAGCAACCCTCGGTGGAAGGCACGAAGAGTGGTAAACCAAATGATTACTGTCACAATCAACAGGGACAATTCTTAACAGGGGAACAGAGCACTCGTGGATGTGTTCGCGATACAATGATGTTGCTTCCTGAGACAAGTAAACAAAGTAAACACAAAAACACTTACTAGTTCATTCAGAGCCTGGTTTCTATGGTTACAGTCATTGAGGGAGAAAATTCAAAGTACATGTAAATATTTGGACTTACCAGGTCAGGGATCAAGTCATCTCAATCAGCAGAGATACCTGCTCTCCTTATGTTCATTATTGATGGCTCAGCTTTCACACATACATATAACCATTTCTTTTTCTCCTTTTTCACTCATACATGTGTGAAAATGAATTTAAATAAACTACCGTACATCAATGAGACATTCCCGGGAGAAAGATTTGTTTTAACAGACATTTGTTAGTATATATATTATTAGTGATAAATTATTGGATATAATATATAAGAATGTTAACATGATTTGTACCGACAAGTCAGATTGATCAGTGTTGTGTCATAATCATTTTTGTAACACTTACATGTTATACTGCAGTGAAACATAACAGTTCTTTCTTATTTACAATTGCCACTTACAATATCTAGGTTATTGGTGAACGAAACTAAAATTCTTCTATGAATTAGTATCACATTCAGAAAAAAAAAGTACTTGTAATATTGTAATATTTTTGGTCATCACTTGCATGGTGGTGTTTTCCCGTCTTTCGTAGTGTCTTGAAAGAGTTTGGCATTTTTACATCATGATAAATAGTCATGATCGTCAAATGGATAAATTTAATATGTTGAAAATGTAGGGTTTCGACCTGAAATAATATATATCTATATATTTTATATGTCAAGTAATTATAATGTGATAAACTTATTTATTTTAAAATCATTTATGTACCGGTTTGTGTAAACATGCCAACATTTGTGACAAAGATCTTGTGGAGTGTGAAAACATTTTGCAAGCCAAACCTATCTCTCTTTCTTCAGCTGAATATATATATATTTTTTAAATCTAGAAATACATCTTCATGAATGACCTACAGTCTGGTGACTGTGCAGAGGGTGTGGAATGAATAATTTTCATGAATGTTTGGAAGGTAATAAATAGTAACCCTCATCGGGTATTGCAGACTTGCCAACCAATATGATTTTGCGTATTTTCATACGCATTATGGTCGTCAATACGCGAATATGTGAGCACAAGTTAAAATACGCATTAAATTATAAAGACCGCCGATTTTTTAAAAAAAAGAAAAAATATAATTTTGCGGGTATGGCAAATCACGAGCGAGCATACAGATTCTCTCCAATGGCGGATAAGCTGAGGTAGAGACTAGTAGGCTAGACTAGGACCTCGCTTTGGTCATTCTTATTTTTAAACTAGGCCTAGGTTCTTATGGATCATTAGCTTATATAAGACACGTTAAAAAATATGATTTGGTCTTTGAAAATAAGGGAAAATTTGTCTCATTTGGGGGGAAAATATGAAGAAAAACAAATTTGGATGGTTGGCTGGATCAGGTGCGACACCTGAACAAGAATGTGTTGTTTTCTTCTGTAACAAAAGTAGCAAAAAAATTGGGATTTTTGTAACAAAGCTCTATAGTACGAATATCCTTAACATTAATAATATGATCATTTTATTTATCTCAAATGACAGCACCTTTTTTCTAACATGTACAGAACTATTCTTGCATATCTTGTGTAGACCAACTTATTAACATGGTCGGACTCTTACCTCCCATTAAGTTCTAAGGAGCCAGCATCCACTGTAAAGCAAGATATTTCCTGGATGTGTTTTATATTTAAATGGCATTCACCCACGTATAGACTCATGATTATGATAACATCTTTTTCTCTTATTATATGTACCGGTATGTGTGTGTATGTATTATTATAATTGGCTGTGGTGCAATTTTTCTCAAATTTTCTCATCATTTCATATTAGTTGTGGACAAATTTGTCCTGTAGTTCATTATGAACAGTGCAATGTACATTTTAATAATGTAAGAATGTTAGAAGGTATATTCTAACATTAGAAATACATATATAAATCTTACATAATAGATTTGCTATTTGAATTCTAAAAGCTGATTGATAAAGAGATTGTTCATATGGCTTACTGGAATAGCAACATAGACATGTTCAATGTGATGTGATAATGAGACCTAAGCAGAAGATTAAGGAGATCTGGGATGCCAGAATTGACACATGTAAACTAAGGAACAATACTTAATGAACGCTGTTTTGAACAACTCAACCATCTTACTCATGTATCGACTGAAATGGAGGGGGATAAGAGCCTCAGTCTCTAAGATCTGGTCGGTGGGCGGACCATAGAGCTGGCTGGAGCTAAACACAGGCACCCCAGATGTTACCATGCATTGCGCAGCCTCTTTATAGTGCATTCACACCTAACTAAACGGACGCGCCATAACAAACCTGCGAAGATGGAGGTGAGTCAAAATGTCTAAAATCTCTCTTTATCATCAAAATCCATTTTCACCGAACAAAATTTGACGGACCTGCGTTTTTTACAAGCCCGTTCCTCTTTTCGCATCTCTTTTCATCTCGCCGTTTTAGCCCTAACAAAACCGGCAACTTTGCCTTCGCATCCGAGTTGATTATTTGGCCACACGGACGAACATTTTCTTATCTGTGTGAATACACTACTCGTCCTTTATCGCGCATCCGTCATCGCAGGTTCGTTATCATGCGTCCGTCATCGCAGGTTCGTTATCGCGCATCGGTCATCGCAGGTCCGTTATCATGCGTCCGTCCTCGCAGGTTCGTTATCATGCGTCCGTCATCACAGGTTCACAGCGTCGTCTGGTTTGGTGTGAATGCGCTGTCAGCCAGTGTCGAGATAAACTCTGTAGGCTGCCACCAGGGCTCACTACTCCCGTATATATGGCGTGATCACATATCGTGGGTTCAAGTCCCTAAACTCGTAAGTCCAATCTCTAAACATGTAAGTCCATTTTTTATTAAATGTGAGTGTTAAATTCAATAAACATTTTACTCGAGTGTTGGGTTTCATACGAATACTATTTTGAAGTAGTTTAAATTAAATACTTTTTGAGCCAGATTGTATGAAGGAAGTTGGGGTTTTTTTCATCTCCAGTGAAGTAGCCCAATTCGGACTTAGAAGTTTTAGAGACTTGAAACAATGATATGTAACATTGGTCGTGTGTTGGTTTTCTTTTGGGTAGCCTCCTGACTAGCTACTGCACAGGCCTGAGAGTGGCCAGTCAAATAGTACCGAGACTTTGGAAACTTGGCATAATAGTATGTAAGAAGTCCTTTCGAGCTAGTCGGCTCATAGGGCTTAAAAGGCTTATTCTGGATTCAGCAGCATAAAGTGGTCAGACAGATTTCAACCTCTGCTTTCTGAATAGGATGCTCTAGTCTATTGCAGAATACTTTCCAGCCGAAGCTGTACCCATTTTCAGCCGGGTTGAGCGGAGCAGCGGGAAAATTTTCTTGCTGGAGGAAAAACATGTGCCGCCAGTGGGGTTTGACATAAGATAAGATAAGCTAATGTTTATTGATCCACAAAAGGGGAAATTCATAGTCCAACACTCTGCCACGCCTCCATAATAGTATATAGATGGACAATACAAGCATTGAGTTTTAAATTTAGCCAATGTGATCAGTTATAATAAAAAAGTAAATCTTTGACTTGGAGGTATTATATTATTGTTTTATTGTCTTATTATATGAAATGCATTCCTATATCCACTTTAACTTCAACACTGCCAATGTGTGCTATTATCTTTTTTATATGATTCTTTGATGCCAAAAGACATTTTGTTATAATAATAGGAACTCATCAATTCATATTTATTTTGGAAAATGAACTAGATATAAAGTTATAGCCAAGCTCAAGTTCAGTTACCTTTTATTTTTGTTTTTGTAATGCCTTATTAACTTTTAGTATTGTCAGAAAGTCAGTAGTAACAGTCAGCACATTTATTATGTTCACCCCTTTCTATTGTCATTTTTGGACAAATAATTCAGTATTTTACATCCTGATGAAGTTAAATTGGTTAGAATGTGGTATTTTGCTTGCTTTGTACATTGTTTAATAAACTGAGGATGTAAACGAGAATGGCTTGTTTGAATGAATTTTTATAAAATATTCTCTATTATTTTTTCAATGGTCTCTCCTGCATAGCCTTACAATTTAGAATCATATTCTTATCTTCTATCATACTCTCATTATCTTCTATTCTTATATTAACAATCTCATTTCTCCTCTGTGCACCTTTGCTATATTGCGATTCACCCATTCCCTTCCAATGAACACTAATTTACTGTGGTCAGTTTTTCAGCTGCTGAGACTTGAACAGAGGTCTGAATGACATAGGGATGGACCAATAAAAAAAATCCTTAGCAAAAACAGGGTTCCCACCAAAGTACAGTAGAATCTCTTTAAACCAAAAGCTGCTAAACTGAAAAGTTCCTACTTTAACCAAACAGAAATCGAGGAATTGTTCGAGTTTCTTCTTTGCCTTAGTACTCTTTGCTGCGATAAACCGAAATGCTTCGAAGCGCCACTGCCTTTAAACCGAAACAACTTTTACCAGTTTTCTTTCTCTCGTTCTTTTCTCCTCCGTAATTCGGAGAAAAAAAATGCACGTCCACACCCAACGCCTAGTTGTATGAAGGACAGAGCTAGCGTTTTCGGCAGTCTAAATTGTTTACTTGCTGTAATTTAGCAGCGAGGGGGTGGGCAAACCTTTCAATCCCTACGCGTGACCAGCTAGGCTTAGGCCAAGGAGGCTAAGCTGGAGAGGGGAGAGGTTGGCAAGTGATGATTCTTGCCAATCCCAGTATCACGCAGGCTATCAGTAATGATCTAGACACAGTCTAGCCCACGCAGTCTGGGTGTGCTTGTGAATTGTGTGTACTGTGAGGTTGCCAGTGAAGTGGTGGTTGATATTATATAATGATACACACATATTGAAACTGCAAGGGGCGGGGAGCACTGGTGGGAAACCCTTAGCTAGGCTATTCTAAAAGCAATTGCGCGCAATGTAGCCTAGATTCTAGATCTAGATACCAGAGTGCTGTAACAATCCACCATATATATAATTTTCATCTTGTGTTAGTGTTAGCATTGAAAGTCAACCTACTGATCAGTCCAAATTCTCGCTCTACCACTTACGATTGTTTCATAGTCAATACTATCGAAGGTCCTTACTCAGTTCAGTTTTATTGAACTATTGCCCTTGGAAAAATATGTAAAACAACCCAAACTTTCTTTAAATCAAAATGCCTTTAAACTGAAATGAATCAGGTCCTAAAATTTCGGCTTAATCCTTTCGATACCCCAGGTTTTCAATTCCACCTGAATTTATTTTTAGCAACGTTGGTTCCAGTTTGTGTAGGTGTAAATCAAGGAATTGGATAGTATTTTTTCAAATAGTTGTGACATCCTTATTATAAAAGTAAACCAAATAAAATTATATATATTCTGAAAGTGAAAGATAATTGAATGAGCCTTTAGATTATGCTTGGCCCCCTATATTCTTTCTACTTCTTGGCCCACTAGATCTAGATCTATCAGAATCACCAGCCCCACAATCTTTCACTACACCCTCATCATTAGATCTATCAGACCCTTCAGTTGCCTGTGAAACCTCATACTCTGACCTCGAGTCTAGATCTAGATATAATTCATTATCAGCAAATAGTAAACCAATGTCAAAAAGCGATCTTCGTGGCCTGTATGGTTTATTTGTTTGTTTGAAATGTGTTTTACACCGCTAGCAACACTTATTAGGTTATATAAGGGGTGGGATCTACGTATTAACGTCCGTCTCCGATAGGACGGGGGTGGATC
>JAUEKS010341962.1:0-12061 GCA_031762815.1 Tylodina fungina | reverse complement strand
TGCAAAGAGTCTAAGATTGGTTCCTGGAGAGAGGTTTTTATTTATGTCATTTATGTATATTAAGAAAAACAATGGTTCAAGAACTGTACCTTGGGGTACACCTGATTTAACTAGAATTTTGTCAGATTCAGTGCCTTCAAGAAGTACTGGTTGAGTTCTATTGGTTAAAAATGATTTGATTCAGTTTCAGGGTTTATCTGATATTCCATTTGAGTCTAATTTTATTAAGAGGCCATTGTGGTCTATTTTTTCAAAGGCTTTGGAAAAGTCCAAGAGTGTAGAGGTTATTTGGCCCTTGTTATTGAGGCAGTTGCTGAAATCACTAATCGTTGTTATAAGTTGAGATTCACAGCTTCTTTTTGTCTGAATCCATGTTGAATGTCAATTAGGATGTTATGTTTTCCTATGTGGTCCATAATGTTGCTGCAATCTATATGTTCTAATAGTTTAAAGCTTACTGGTTAGTGATACCGGTCTTTAGTTGTTTGTCTTCCATTGGTCTCCTTTTTCAATAATGACATTATTTTAGCGTTTTCCAGTAATTGGGTATTACGTTTTGTTTTAAAGATGCCTCAAATAGATGAGTATATATTTCAACAGTATTTGGAGCTAGAAACATTAAGCAGTTTACCTGTAATTTTATCTGGCCCAGTAGCTTTGTGTTCATTTGTATTGTTTAATAGCTTTAGTACTCCTTTTTTTGTTGATTCGCATTTTTTTTCAATTGTGGAACATTTTCATTTACAATGACTTGGTGTTTTATTTCAGGTATTGGGTTCGATAATACTGATGCAAATTGGTTGTTTAGTGCATTAGCTTTATCTTTAAAATCTTGAATGGCATTCCCATTGGATTCCTATATTCTCTTCATTCTTACTTTTGATGTAAGTCCATAACTTTTGTTATTGTTATCGTTTTCAAACGTGTTTTTACATAATTTGCATGGGCTGACCTACAAGCCTTTGGAGTTTCCTTTTTTTACTTCCATGTTTTTCTGTGTCACTTTTTCTGAGTTTGATGTCTATCATTTTCTTAAACTATCTTTTCTTTTTGCGACTGAGTCTTTTAATCGATGTGGTAAACCAAAGTTGTTGGTATTTTCTTGATATGTATTTGGCTGGAACATGTTGATTTAGTATGTTCTTAAATTTATCTTTGATGTCATTCCTGGTTTTCATCGCTATCTGTATTATATTTACTTGTGTAAAGAAATTCAAATAACCCAAAGTAACTACAACAACCGAAAACAAACGAAACAAGATACTGCATCAACCCTTTTCAACATGGACCAAATATAAACATGAATCAAACTGAAAGGGGCAGAGTCATTAAACATAGTCCTTCGAATAGGTCGGTGTTCTAGGGTCTGGGGTCGGATTTTTGACTGGTGCTGCAACCGGCTCCGTGGATGGTGTTGCTGATGTTCCCTCTGCTGCAGGTCTGTCTTCATGACCATGAGGGTGGGACACACTCGGCATCGGAAGTGCCATGGAGTAGGGTTGGCCATCGGGTAAAGGGGATGAATCGGGGATGGGTATGGAAGCACCTTGTGCAGGTGGTGAATTCTGGGAGTGGGGGCGGGGGCGGGAGGATGATTTGGAACGTGCTTTTTGCGGGTCATCTGCCGGTTCCTGCGGACAAGGCTTCCGTCCGTTGTCTCGATGATAAAGCTTTGTGGAGTCTCATGTTGTTTGACGACGGTGCCCTGTTTCTGCAAGTCAGAGATCCATACGTTGACACAATGCGACGGGTCTTCAGGAGCGTTGACGTTGTGTCGCCTGTTGTAGTCCCCCGTCATCTTGTCCCTGTACTCTTTTCCACTCCTTTTCTGGATGCTGATGTCAGGAGTCTGTGGTAGAAGAGATTCTGGGGTGCAAGGCAAACGGGTTTTGAGGCGGCGTCCCATGCTCAACTGAGCAGGGAAGAAACCATTGACCAAGGGGGTGTTGCGCTATATGAGGAGGCCAAGGTATTCGTCGTTGCACTTCTACATGAGGTTTTTGATGGTCTGCACAGCATGCTCGACTTTGCCGTCGGACTGGAGGTAGTGGGATGGAGGACGTCACATGATCAAATCTCCAGGCTGTCGCAAAGGATGCGAAATCAGCATTGTCCGTCACGAGGATATCTGGGATGCCATGGCGGCTGAAGACTTTCTTTAGCCTGGAGATCGTGACTTCCGCTGTAGTGCTGTTAGAAGTCAGAGTTATCCCACAGTCTCTCGAGTAGTAATCGATTACCAGAAGGTAAATTTTATTGTTGTGATGGAAGAGGTCAGCAACGACTCTGCCACGATCTGTCTGGAAACAGTGTCCCTTTCATGGGTTCTATTCTGGCTTTGTGGTATTTGGTGCATTCTGGGCAGGATTTGACCATCGCTTCGATGTCGTTGGTTATGGATGGCCACCACACACTGTTGCAAGCATTATCCCACGTCGTCAGTATGCCCTGATGGCCATATACAAACAAATCAGGATATCACGTCTCAAGGAAGATGGAATCACGAATCTTTGTCCCTTCATGAGCAATCCGTCATGAACAGTCAGGCTTTCACCTTCAGCCGTGTACTCCTTGGTGTCTTTGTTCAGCTGCCGTTGGTCTGGCTAGCCGTTGACAGCATAATGCATTATGACGTTGAGCGTGTCGTCTCTTTTCAGTTCTTTTCTGATCTGTGCCAGTATGTTGTCAGAAGCAGGTAATATGTATAAGACCGCATTGAAGTACACCTCCACCAGCTCTATGGTGTCACCATCTGCCAAGTCATTGACATCTTGGGGGCCCTGGACATTGCGTCAGCAGTGTGCATTTCCTTACTTGGAACGTGGCTGAGGATGAAACTTTAGCATAGCAGACGCACCAGGAAGCGCTGGATACGAACAGGCAATTCGTCTATGAGTTTTATAAAGAGTAGTGGAACTAGGGGTTTGTGGTCAGTCTCACACGAAAGTTGTTACCAATTAGAATGTTAGCCCAATTTTCTAGGCTCCGCACAATTGCGGGTGCTTCTTTTTCAATTTGGGCGTATCGTTTCTCTGGAGTTGTGAGAGATCTGCTGGCGTATGCAACTGGTCTCATATAGCCATCATTCTGGCATTGTAGGAGGACTGCTCACAAAGCTGCTAGAGCCTACTGAGACAACTGTATCTCGCACTGGATGGTATAGAGCAAGAGTCTCAGATGAGGTCAGATCCTTTTTAGGGTGCCAAATGCCTGTTGCTGGTCTGGACCTCAGCTCCATGTAACGTCTTTGCGTAGAAGGTCCCTCAATGATTTGGATTTGCGCGCAAGATTTGGCATATATTTCATGAGCTAGTTAAGCATTCTGAGGAACCGCCAAATATCGCCAACATTCTCTGGTTGTCTCATCTCTATGATGGTGATTTTGCGAACTCAAACTTCTCTTGTTTGAGCGTGAGGCCAGGTCGGGACAGCCTATGCAGGACCTTTTTCAGTCTTGCATCGTGTTCTGACTTGTCTTTGCAAACACGAGGATATCATTCATATGGCACACAACTCCAGCGAGACCTTGCAGGACTGCATCCATCTTCTTTTGAAAATACTCTGGAGTAGAAGAAATCCCATATGGAAGTCATAAAAATCTGAAGCGGCCAAAGGGTGTGATGAATGTAGTGAGTTTGGAGCTCTCATCATCTAGTTGGGTCTGGTGGAAGCCTGAGGTAGTGTCTAGTTTGGTGAAAACCATCCCTTCAGATATCCTGCTAAGTGCCTCTTCTACCGCTGGCATGGCGTAGACTTTCTTCTTCGAGCTATCGTTGAGTCGAGTCACAGGTCCACACAGATGCGCACATTGCCATTGGTTTTTGGTACAACGACAATTGGGCTACACCAGTCTGTCGGATAGTTAACTGGTATGATGACGTTATTTTCAACCATTCTGTTCCGCTAAATCTCCAGTTTCCTCAGCAGTGGGACCAGGACACGACAAGGAAATGATTGTGAAAAGGTTTTTTTTTAGAGAAATGACCTGTTCTTCTTCAAGTTTCCCAAGACCCGTGAAGAGTTTGGGGAACTGTCGGCGAACATCATCGGCAGATGTAATGGTAGCACATGTAGATTCAGCCACCGACGACTTAGTGAGCTCCTTTGATGAATAATATCGGCATCGCTCTGCAGGCGTCGTACGTATTGCACAGACAGTGAAGGCGCCAGGGATAACATGTATCAGTCCAAGTTTCTGGATAGCTGGCATCCCAAGAAGAAGTTTCGATGTCTGGGCGACGTACACTTTCTCCCGTATCTGGATGCGACCAGGGGCAAGTTTGATGTAGGCAAATCCTACGATATTACGCGGCTGGTTACCAGGGTCAAGAAGACGACGATCTGGTGGTTGGAGCTGACCGAAGGCCGGTTTGAAGGAGTCGATTGGCATCACGGAGACCTGGGCGCCAGTGTCAATGCACCACGTAAAGTCCTGGGAACCAATCCTCAGCTTGATGTGTCATCCCGGATCAGTGCCAGGTGGAGTCTCGTCCTGCACTCCTCCAATTAAATGTGCATCTTCCTCCAGGTCGGGCTGCTCCTCCTGCTGTACTTCTCTCACGGATGCCAAACTTCTGCAAACGATAGCGAAATCTCCCCGTTTATTTCACTTTCTGCAGATGCTTCTTGCTGCTGGGCAGTTCGCCTTGCCTATGTGATACCTTCTGTCACAGTATCCACAGTTGTTGGGGGTTGTCTCCTGTCTCCCTCTTTGTTGTGGAAGTCCACGCCTCTCTAGCTCTACATCAAGACCAGGTCTATGTCTCAATACCGCGTCGACTACAGCAGCCTTGATGCTGGCAAGTTCGCTTCTTGTCAGCTCTCTCATCGATAGTATTTCAATTGTCTTTTGCAGAGTCAGATTTGCGCCCATATCATATTGCTTAAACTTGGCAGTGTCGTCACGACAGGTGAAAACAAGCTTGTCTCTCACCATTATGTCTAACTCCCTAAATGTGCAGGCAGCTGCTTTTTCTCTGACCAGACGTTGCCAGGCTTCGAAACTCTGGCCCGGTTCCCTTTGCAGGTGAAGCCAAAATTGTTCTCTGAGCATCAGATGTGGAAGTCGCTGTTGAAAGTATTTGTCAAACTTAGCCAAAACTGTGGTGTAGCTCGACTTGTCTTCTGCTGGCAACAGATTGTCTTGATCGTTTAGGTTAGGTCTTTCCCCTAAAAAAACAAAGTTTGAGTAAATCTCGAGGCCGTCATCGCCAATATGATTAAGCAACAGGCCTACCTTGATGCTGTCTGTCTTTTTTGCTGCACCTGCGGCTTGGAGGAAAATATCGAATCGGAGCTTCCACTTTTTCCATGCTGCACTCGGAATGTCGCCGCCAAAACCTGCGAATAATGAAATAGTTGTCTGTCATGATGTATGAATGGTTCTTTTAACTTCTGACACCATGTATTGTATGTGATGGACAATGAGGGAAGGGTTTTAAACAAACATTAGCACTCATGGAAAATAACAACAAACACCATAGCCGTTTTTCCATACCGGAAGTCCTTTCCGTCCGTCTTATTCATAATAATAACCCAAAGTAACGACAACAATCGAAAACAAATGAAACAAGATAATACAGACACCACCCCAACCTTTTTGTCTTACTTATATTTCCTATAAATATCAAATTCATACAAGTTTTGTTCTGTGCTTTTGACTTTAGGGTTAAGCCAGGTTTCAGTGCCTATAATATTGTCATGTTTTTCCTCGATTGTAACCATGAGTCTAAATTCTGCACGTTTATTTTTCATGCTTCGAAAAGTAATGACAAGAGTCTTTAATGGTATATTTTTGGGTCCAAATGTATTTGGAGTTATTGTTTTGGGACTGGGATTTTGTTCAACATTACAAGCGTATAGTTATAGCAGTGTAACGTAATTAAGATTTGGCCTTATTTGTCAAATAGTGTTCTGGCAATAGCCAGTGTTGTTTTTTAATAAACGTCCTCTTCTAGCTCGAGCCTAACTGTTGAGTTCCTTCATTCTAGATCTAAACATGTGTACGTCCACAAACTATAACAGCTGATTTATTAATTACATTATAAACATTATATGGTGTCAGAAGTAAACAAGAAATGCAGGTAAAACTAGGTTTACTTAGCAAAATTCCTACTAGATCTAGATTTCTAGATCTAGATCTAGATCTAGATTGCATCAGGCTTGAACTTACTGTGAGACAAGATCTATATAGGTCTATTCACGCATTATAGGCCTAAAAATGACATTTAAATTTCCCCACCCATCAAGGAATCGAAATGCGCCTGATCAGTTTCCTGAATTGCATAGATTCAAGGAATACTGCCAGTTTATTTTTGATGGACCACTCAGTGTTGTTACGTGAAACGATTTACCAAACACGCTCGCTGTCAAGGGTGGTCCCTGCCCTAAGATGCGGTCTCCCTTTCACTCACACAATCATTCCACACAGCACAGCAACTCACTGAAAATAGTTCCCCAAACAAAATTTAATACTATAATATGGCAAAATATATTACAAGATACTGTATCACAAAAGGAAAAATATAATTATTAGAGCTAAATACTCTCACTGACTATACATTTGTCACTCCCACAAAATACTGTAACTCGGGTCACACTGACCACTATTTTTAACCAGCCCCAACTGCAGGGACTTTCAAGGAGTATAACTAAGCCACCGCTACTCAGTTGGGAAAACAACAATTGGTTATGGGGCGTAAACTAGTTCACAACAATAAAGTTTTGGTTATAATATCCACACTCACACGCATACACAATCCAATCCATCTCACAAAGTATAGTACATGAAAAATACACACACTATATTACACACACAAATACACATGCCACAAGGCTAAAAGAATACTTAACGTCCCTGGTGGAAGAGTAGACTAGTGTTTCAGGTTGAAGAACTGACTCGTAATGACGATATAGGTGTCCAGCACACGATTTAGGACACTCAGTACAGCAGTGACTGGGGGGAGACTGTATGATGATCAGCTCCCGCATACGTCAAACTGCTCGTTGAAGACTGGTGTATCACCGGTCGTACGATGACCGACGAAAAGAGGTAGCTAGTGGTCCGCACCCGGGACCACTGCAGAAGAATCGTCCAAGCTCCAGTGTTGCTTTCACTACGACAATTTGGCGCACTGGTGTTATCGACCAGTCATCTCACTGTTTACTATCCACTGTAGTCGATGTGTCTCATAGGTCAACGTGACCTCACATTCGCTAGGCCTACGGCCTCGTGTTCTAACCGCGGCAATCCTCCGTTGAAGAATATAAAGTCCCCTGTCCGCTCACCATCTCCGTGGGGCCCTGAGTAATCTTAATAAATACACGCTGTGGAGAGAATTTCGCATTCATAGTCATGTCACACTCACCAGCTACACAAACAATCACTCCTTAATAAAAAAAATACTCGACCCAAGGTCGCAATAACAACACGCGTACTTTAAAAAAATATATAGGGCCCAAGGCCGTAACAAATGTACTACAGAAAAACAAAAGTGTGGCTAGATAGGAGCCTGGATCGGGGAAGAAGGGCGAGAGATCTATAAGAATCTACAAATAAGAGAGGCGGTGGATGACGTAAACGTTTTCTTCCAAAAGTTCGAAGAATATGTCTTGCTTAGAAGAATAAAAAAATGCCACGACACAAACTCAAAAAGAGAAACAAAACGTCAACCGATACCGTTACAAATTATGTTAAGATCTCAAAGTTATCCTCATGGACTGTGAATATGATAATCCATAGGATAGATCCTTATTGACTGCATAATCGATGGAGTTGCAGATGCTAAGCCGCAGGAGAAACTACTTGATAGATGTGAAGGACTTACTTTATCCAAAGCAATGGAACTGGGTCAACTGCATCATGAATCAAAAAGACTTAAAGTCTTAAGAGAAGAGATCAGAGTTGACCAGGTACAAGATAGGCAACGAAGAAAGATGCACCAATCCAGTAACTTCTTCAAGAGTCTTCAAACAGAAGCTGCCAAGAAATGTAGTAGATGTGGCAAACATGATACACACAGGTTTTGTCCAGTTAAAACCTCGATATGTGGATTTTGCCAGAAGAAAGGACACTGGCAGGTTACATGTCGTAATAGATCTAAGGCAGTTTACCAGGTTGACGAAAGTACTTCAGACTATGGTCTGGAGAAAAAGTTAGAAGTTATGCATATCTACTAACTTGGTGATAAATTAAATGACAGTTGTACAACACTTAGATCAAATTATCACTATAGTCTACGAGCCACATGAATGGGTGAACTCCATTTCAATGAGAAATAAAAAGGTTAGTATATGCCTCGATCCAAAGGATCTTAATAAGGTTATTAAGAGGGAACACCACCCTATGAAGACAATAGAGGACATCACTAGAGAAATTATTAATGCCACTGTTTTCAGCAAACTACATGCGAAAAGTGGATTCTTACAAACAATGTTGGATAAAAAATCATCCAAGTTGATAACTTTCAACACACATCTAGGTAGATTTCGATGGCTAAGACTACCTTTTGGATTGAATTACAGTCCAGAGATCTTTCAACGAATAATGGACCAACTGTTGGAAGGCATATCCGGAGCGTTTGCAATAATAGACGACATCCTAATTGCTGGTAAGAATAAAAAAGAACACAATTGTTGTGTTATTGTGACTACTGCTCACTGCTCACTCTTCAGAAAAATTCATGGTTATATTGTATGTTAGGATTGTTGTGAGTGATATTGAGCGAGGTGAAGTGAATGATTAGAGAGGAGGACAGTTGGCATTAAACTGTGCATGGGATAGGTTGTTTGTGTGGTAGGCTAGTGCAAAGTGTGGACAGTTAGTAATATTCTTGTACATTGTGTAGATATCCAATGTTACTTGTGCCATTCGTTTTCTTTTGGATATTTGAGTCGTGGACCCAGTAGGCCTACAGACGTGCGATGTGAGGTGAGTGTTGACTTGTACATTTGGTGCAAGCTATTTCGGCTCTGTGATCATCATGGGTATACGATTGACGGTCATCGTGAACAATTTTGAAAGTTGCGAGAAAAGTGGAGATTACTCAGAATGGATTGAGAAGTTAGAATTGGTTGCGAATTTACAGAATGTTACTGATCTTGAGACATTTTACCTATGTTTCTCACTGGTTCAACTTTTGCTGCGTATAAACAATTGCCAATTGCCGAACGATGCCAAATCATATTACAATAAATTAAAAGCGAAGCTGTTACAAACTTTTAGGTTGAGCAATTTTACTGCATATGAATTATTACAAAGAAGGTCCTTGAAGATGGAGAGGGCGTAGATGCATATCTTGCTGATTTTAAAAGATTGGTAATTCTTGTTGGACAAAGTGACCCAGAACTACTGTTAAAATGCGCGTTTGTGGCCGGACTTCCTAGTGACGTGTCGTTGCAGCTCAAGTCCATTACTGCCATGAAGGGTTTTAGGTTAGAGGTGCTGACAACGCGGGCACTGATCACTTAAACGACAAAGAAATCAGCAATTAGCCCATATGCAGTAGGTCATGTTGAAAAACCAAATGCCACGACATGTTTTTCCTGTAGTGGAAATGAATATTTTTCAAGGGCACGCCCAGTAACAAGAAAATCAAATGTCATGGGTGTGGAGAATTTGGACATTTTAGACGGAAATGTAAATTATATCAGCGTGTGACAAGGTGTTAGAGCGGAGAAACGAGTAGAGAGGGGTGTTATTTACACCGGATGCTCCTCTCCAGTAGGAAATGAGGTGTTGCTATTTATTGACATCAAAGTGAAAGGGAAAGGTGCAAAGGCTTGGGTAGACACCGGGTGCCAACAATCTGTAATTTCAGAGATATTCTGTGCCAATATAGGGGAAAGGCCCCGAGGACCGAGAAGACCGATTAACATGTTAAATGGAGAGACAACATATTGCCTCGGAGAAATACTTATTCCTATTACGGTCGAAAAAAGGATGATTAAGTTAAAATGTTTAGTTGCTGATGAACTAGTATGTGGGGCTGAATTGATTTTAGGAACTGATGGCATTACCAGTCTTGGTGAAATAACATTGGGTAGCTCGAAGAGTGTTTCTTTTAGGAACAGACCTTCTATCGCTAGTGTTGTATTGACTGAACAAAAGTGTTCTTTAGCCATTGAGGCTTCTAATTTTACTGCTAAGTTTGATGGGCATATGTGGGAAGTAGACTGGAAATAGAAGGATGGTGAGACTGGTTTGATGAACAAATGTGCAGAGTATGGAATGAATGAAGAAGATAGAAAATTGGTTGAAGATGAAGTTGAACAATGGATAGAGGATGGGTGGCATGAGAAGTATCAGAAAGATGTTCATGGACGAGTTGACGGGATAATAGCTTTGATGGCTGCCAAGCAGCTTATCAAAGTGAAGAAGTTGAGACCAGTGCTGGATTATAGCGAAGTAAATACTCATGTCATTAGCAATCCTGGCTATGATACTGCTGTATGTCAAGAAAAATTGAGGAAGTGGAGGATGGGGGGCAAAATGCAAGTTTGCCTGATCTAAGATAGACGTATTTGCAAGTACATGAGGTTGATTCTTTGAAGCGGTTTCAGGTCGTGAAATATAAGAGACAGATGTATGTCATGAGAAAAGTGGGGCTTGGACTGACTTTTGCCCCCAAAATTATGACCAAGCTGTCGAGTGCTGTCGTTGGACAGTGAGATTGAAAGGGGTATTGATCATTATATTGATGCCATTTGGGTGAATGAGAGCGTAGTGAAAGTGGAAGCTGTGAAGTATCATTTACTGAAATATGGCCTCGTAACCGGTGTTCTTGCACGACACTCGCGTGTTGGGACTGAGAGTGGTCACTGATAGTGATGGTCAGAAGAAATGGAATCGTGATACTGACCTTCCCGAGTTCAGCAATAATGTCATAAAGAGAGAATTATTTTCCGTTTATGGTAAATTAATCGGTCACTACCCGATGGCAGGCTGACTTCGTACGGCATGCAGCTATGTAAAGAAAATGTTCTAACAGTGTGTGCTGGAATGAAACCATCCCTGAGAGTGTGAAAGTATTTGGTGGGGAGGGGTGGGGGTATTGGAACGAGTCAACAGTCATGATCCTGAGGGAGGAAATTGGGATGTTTCCAATGGAAGCGATTGCACGGTGAGGGGTGATGCAAGTTCATTGGCCGTGGATGTCTGTTTGGAAGTGGATGTGAATGTTGTTTAAGATGCTGCATGGTTGCGTAAAGAAGATGATGGATCACACATTAATGTTGCTGAAATGGAGGCTGTATTAAAATGTATAATTTTTGCTTTGAAATTGGATAAGACAGAAATAAAGATTATGACAGATTCAGCTTGTGTTTATGGATTGGATGGGTGCGATCAATATTGGAAGATACACGGCGACCACGGATGAGTAGCCTAATTGAAGTGATTATTCGAAGTAGGTTGTCTACAATTGCCCAGCTTAAAGATGAGTACAATTTGACATGTTCTATTAAGTTTGTACCGTCTTCCCAGAACAATGCCGATGAGATAACAAGATTGCCAAAGAAATGGTTGAAAATCTCTAAACGGTTTGCAGGGCTGATGTGTAGAAACAGTTTGTTCGAGAAAGTATCGCGAGTCCATGATGAACATCATTTAGGTGCAGTAAGGACAGCATATTGGGAGAAGATGTGAGTGAAGAGGTGGCCGCAAAGGTGGTGCAAGCATGTCATAGGTGCAGATGTGTGGATCCAACTCCATTGAAGTGGAATCATGGATGTTTAGAGGTGGATTCTGCATGGAAGCGTTTGGCTGCAGATGTCACACATGTCTCGGAGACCCCATATTTGACTGTAATTTATTGCGGCCTAGTAGATTTTCTATTTTGAGGAAATTTTGCAATGAGACAGCTGATTATTGACCAGATGAACAACATTTTTCGAGAACATGGTGCCTCTGATCAATTACTTAATGATATTGGACCATGTTTCAAGAGCAGTAAAATGATCTATTTTTGGAAAGCTGGTGTGTCAGACAGATTTTCAGTTGTGCATATCGAGCTTCTGGTAATGGAATTGTGGAACGGAATCATCGGACAATTAAGAGAATGGC
>JAUEKS010341851.1:0-12065 GCA_031762815.1 Tylodina fungina | reverse complement strand
CGCGGGTTCGAACCCAGGTTCACCCAAGATTTTTTTCAGTTTCCTCTGGCCCACGGCTCATGTGGAGTCGCCTTGTCCTATCGGAGATGGACGTTTAAAACGTAGGTCCCAACTCTGATATAACCTTAGATGTGTTAAAAAGGGCTGTAAGACTCAAGGCATTCATTCATTCTAGCAATTGTGAGTGGATAGATGACACATTAGAGTGTCCGTTGCTATGGCGAATAGGTACGAGAGAACAGAACAGGTGTCCAGATTACGCTTACTCTTGTATAACCTGAAGGACACTTCCATCGACTTTCGAATATTGAACTTCCATCATGTGACTTTGAATTCAGATCCAAAATAATAAACTGGCAAACACAACCTCCTACTGTGAATCCTAGAATGCTTTATAAGAATGCCAATTAATATTCTAATCCAATGCATATTCACTATTACTTATGCTTTCTGTGGATAGATCATGTGATCATAACATTCACCAGGGAATTGTGTGGATTGGTTTAAACGATGGATGTGTTATAATGGCAGTAATAGTTCTGTTAAATATATTTTTCACCTTACAAAAATAAAATACATATATCACCCCCATGCTGTTGTCTAGACCAGTTTCCATGCATGGAGCTTGATATCAGTGGGTGTGGTGGCGTAACGGTAGAGAGTTGGACTACAGGCAGGAGAGGTATCGGGTTTGAGCCCACCAGCAACAGATTTTTTTTCTTAAAAGCAAGAGAAAATTTACTTCTTGTTGCTTTACTCAAGCCAGGTGAAAATGGGTACAGTTTCAGCTGGAAAGTATTCTGCAATAGACTAGCATCTTATTAATAAAGTGATGGATAATATCTGTCACTGTCTGCTACATGCTCCTGAAACTGAGATACGCTTCGGCCCTATGAACCGACTGGCTTGAAAGGACTAATTACTTACTGCCATGCTGAAGAAAAGAATGTGTGAAAAGACCTAATTCCCTACATTTACTAGGTATTCAAAATTGTGTCATTGTCGGTGGAATAAATTACAACAATAAATTCTGAAATCAATCAGGAACAACATGTGTAGGCTGATAGAGAGGTAAGCAAGCATTAAGCTTACTGCAAGACAAGTATGGCAGAGCTGCACAATTGTCATTGGATACTTTTATCTAATACAATTAAAAGATACGCAAGAAAAGTAACTCCTCAATGGCAGCATATTGATAGATGAACATGAGCAGTCTATAATATATTAGCCCATCATATTATGTATTGTTGACTCAGATATCTAAGGCCACAAGCGTTCAGAACTCCCATAAAATCCTTGCGCCATCAAACAAAAGTCGTACCAAACCTGAATGTACACTATAAAATTAGATGAGATTACATTAAGTTGACGAATGTTTCATTTTAACTAACGGTCCTATTCACTAACGCTGGTTTTAAAGTTATAGAAGAAGACAGAGTGAAGCAAAATTTTGAAGCCAATTTGTCAACTTTGACGTGAATTAAGCTAACTCATTCCCTCTATGCTCTGGGTCCTACTGCACGAGAAAGTCGCCTAACCTAGTTAATGAAAATGCTACGACCATTTTCTCTGGTTTAAATGGTTTAGCTTGAGGCACCATATATCTTTTTAAAAGAATATGTTCCTTATGTTTTGGAGCTTTATGGATGGGTGCCCAGACTGTTACATAACTGCGGATGCCCTGGCTTTTGCCTTCCCAAAAGTTAACTTTTATGACACACCATTTATGCGGCCTCATTACTCTGTCCTAAGACATGGTCATGTGACTAGTAGTATCGAATTACATGATACCTTTAGCAAGGACATGTTTCTTGGCTTGAACATGGGAGCATACGCTTTATTGGCTGGGTGCTCTTCCTAATATTAACCAGATGTCACAGTATATTCCAGGTTTTCGCCTTCCAAAAAGCTGACCCCAATCACACTCTGGGTATGCGTCCATACAATTTAAAGTGAGTGTGGCACAGCCATGCCAGTGGTAGTGTATATTTCAAAGTGTTCATATCAACAGTTATTTTGAGTTTTGTTTAATAATATATTTTTTTTTATATACATTCATTATTTTATCCCAGAATGACAGTCATTGGATTATTGTAAAATTGTACCTCAGTGAAGATCTAGAGATCATGTGAGAAGAATAATTTGATTCAGAAGTAAAAGTATGCACACAAACATGCACACAGACAGACACACACACACACACACAAATAACTAACTTAACAGACACACACATACACACACACACACTCACATGCACTGAGATGTTCTTGTCGTGTGGTGTGCCAAGAATCGTCCCTAACTTGTCAACAATTTGAGACTCAGTGCTTCAGTTTCTTGAGATTATATACAGACGTACTAGCATGAGCTGGATTGGCTAAGTGGTTAGAGCACTTTCCTTTCACTTCAGCGACCGGGGTCCGATTCCCATGCAGGGAAATATATTGCTCTCCCATCCATGCGCTCTCTGGTCTACTCAGCTGTAAATGGGTACCTGATCCTCTTCAGGGTCGGGGATGGGAAAGACAGCGAGGGAGAGGAATGGGCACCGCCCTCAATACGCTGATCCAAGAACAATGAAGGCTCTAACACTTCTTTCCCCTATGACCGAAAGGGTATGGGACTACCTTTACCTTTTACTAGTATGGAGATGAAATTTTAAAAATTCATTAATGATAGGCACTAGTGCTTTACGTCAAAGAGATGTCTGGAAACTGGTGAACCCTTCGATTTCTTCCAGAGATGTTCAACTACGGTGTGACCATATGATACGAAAATGATATCTTTAATACTAACTTTATGATAATCATGAATGATATTATACCTGTTGCCTTGAAGGGTTGGAAAGAGAGGCCATTTCCCATGTGATCTTGTTATTGTTTTTGGAACAAACATTCTATGGTCAATGTCGTTCCTGATACCACCTGGATTGTAAGGCGCACGGATGTCATGGGTATTGCCTTCCTAAAGGTTGGCATTTGCATTGCCCAGAGCAACAGGCATCACAGTTCCATGCTTGTGAGGCATGGTCAGTCAGTATAAAAGGAAATAGTAGATCGGACAACACAACTAAATATAATAAGCAATGCTGAAATAGTGCATCTACTTCAATGATGTTTGGAGGCAGTGTGTTTTATTACAACAGTGCACCCATCTCTTTGAAATATCTTTAAAATGCAAGGACAAACATAATACGAGCTGAGAAAGACATTGAGACAATCCATGCCACCTTAAAAATCAAAGGACATATTTCAACTCTTCACGCACCATGGACTTTACTAGTGAAGAAGCTTGTTATGCATGCAATTGAACTTAGAAATTGATTAATACAAAACATTAAACCCCCAAATAGAAATTATTGCTTAATGATGTGACAAGTTGTGTATATTATTGAGTTAGGGTTAGTTATGAAGGAAAAATAACATTTATCCCAAAGTCGGTGAACTTTTTTGCCTCAGGAACTAGAAATCTGCCATTTTTAGGGTTTCCAAGCCGTAAAACTTCTAATTTATTGGCTAAGATTTCTCAAAATATTTAGGAGCTATTTCAATGATATTTGGAATGAATACAGTAATCATCACAATAAAGCTTGTATACTAGAATTATTTATGTACTCTTGTTATTTCTGTTTTATGGCCAAATTTCCCGAAATGCGTTATCGGACACTAAAAATATAGGGTAAGGGATGACAAAAAAAATGTGTAAAAAAAAAGTATTCTATAAACAGGATTGATTTTAGTACAAAATCTGCATTTTATTATTTACTATTGCTGCACCAAATTTCAGATCAATATCTGTATAACTCATTTTAGTTATCTTGGCCAAACTAAACAAAAATACGGAAATGAAAAAATGAGAAAATCACAAAACACAAAAACTTATAATGATAACTCAAAAGTCCAAAAGTCACCTTCTCAAGATGGCCCCTGCTTTGTAATCATCATCCCCACTGCCTTCATCAGCTCTGGCAATAGTTTTTTTCAACTCTCTTCTGTTTGGATGTACCTTTAACCTGCTTCCCAGCTGACCTGATGCGACGTAAATCTCGAAATCCACGTTTTTGAAACTTTCCCATAAACAAACCTAACCTTCTAAGCTAATCCAATCTACCCGTTTTACCCTCATTATACACAATTAATTGTGCCATCAGTCACTGCTAATTCTAACCAATCTCTCCCCACAAACACTGCTTTTGGGAACCTATCCCACACTAAATGTTTATAGCTTTCATTAACATTCTGGGTTCCACCGTGCAAACATTTTCTCAATAAAGCATTAGGTGATAAATCTTTTTATCAACTTTTTCCTCTTTCTCTTCCATCTTTTTTTCATGCATCTCATCACTGGATTTGTCCTTATCATTATCATCTACTTTCATAGCCCTAGACTTTGTATAGGCGTCCCTATTTCCCTGAAATGTTCTCATTTTAGGCCTAGTTTTCCGCACGCTTATTAGAAGCTTTCATGATGACACAGTCAAAAACAAATGATGCTAAAAAATAAACGCAAAGCAGTCTATTTAGAATCTAGATCTAAATCTTGATAACACAGAATCACTGCAACACATTCTTTCACTGATGCAAAATGTAAACAATCCAGCATGGAAGCAAGGGAGTAGCAGTGGCAAGTTTCTAGGGGGTCACCCAAATGAAAGAAGGTTTCTGATTGGCGGATATTTCTCTCTTCATGTTTAGACCAATGAAATTCCATCGTTTACAATTGTTTCTAACATCCTTGACTTTGAGCATTAGCAGATAGCCTGGTAAGTTTAGAGTCTTTTGGTGAAAATATTATCTAAATCGGTTAATTAGGAGATAATTTATGCTAATTATAAAAAAAATCAATCATCCGTAACTAAGGTAAACAAACATGCCAAAAGCTTAAAAAATATAAATAAAATATTTCCAATGGATTTTTTCAAATATGTTTCACACATGAAAAGATGAAGTTGTTGTAGAGGTTTCTTTTGGCCGGAAAAAGAAATTTGACTATTTTTTTCTGTATTTTGCTAAAGATAGAGGTTTAAGCTTCCCTTAATGGCAAACAATATTAATCAATTTGACCTCATTTCTTTAAAAGTCAAATAAACATCTAAGCTTACACATTGGCACAGTACAGACCCTCTCATCTCTGGGTCAAGCCAACTGGAACAAGCTACTAACATTGTAACATAACAGAATTCATACACCAGTAACAAATGGAAGTACCGTGGTAGTGCAACACCTTCCCTTTATTCTCCTCTATCCGCTCCTTAAAAACAGTATCCCTCCAGTAAATCCTCATGCTTCAACCATGCCTCTCCATGGCGCAACCATGGAGCTGTTGACTTGCATCTGGTTCCAAGTCTTGCGATGGGTTTTCAGCGCCATCTGGAAAACAATGATTTATATCTATGTGGATGCAGTAAATGACGCTTAGTTATATTGTGGATGCAGATATGTAGGCACATAAAATTGGTTCCATAACATAATTATTTTGTTTATTATTTATGAATATTGACTCGCTGCATGAATCTTTCCTTTTGCCTGTGGGTAAAGATGTGGCGGCACCAGTTGTTTTGGAGCATCAGTATAATAATTATTATGATTAAATTATTGTTATCACTGTTTACAAGGGCTGAAAGTCAAAAGGGAAAAGAAAAGACACTTTGTCATGGCACTAGGTACATTATTCAACCTTTAACACATCCAATTTGTCATTTATGCAAGAATTAAAGAAGCAAAAATTACCCCTCTGGTATGCATTAAATTGGAAATGTCATAAAAGGAGGAACGACTGACAGCTAGTCAATCCAATTTTTACATCTAATGATCGGGGACAATCTATCCTTAGATGGCCACACAGTGGACTTTTGACTGTTCTTAAAAAATATTGTTATAAACTCAAATATATCAGTCTCCATCGATCATAATACAATGAACAGGGATGAGTCTTCTGGATACAAACACTCAGGCTGCATTTAACTTATGTTATCATTCCGTCAGCCTTATCACATGTGATGTAGTTAGAACATACCTCAGCAATGTCTACTTTTCGTTCCCAGCTCTTGACTTTCTTCTGAATTTCATAAAAGTCAGCTTTCTCCATGACATAGTCCATGACGTCTGGAACTCGGAAATTGGCCAGTTGTTTCCTTAGCTTCTTGTTGATCTGTTGAGCCTTTGCTCTCTCCTAGTTGATACAAGTTAAAAAAAAGATGCAGTGGGTAAATGTGAATCTTATATTACTATTTACCCATATGTAAACCTCACTAAAGTCACCAACACAATGCATTTGCGATACCTTAAAGATAGGAAAAGACAAAGATACAAAATGATGAAAGAATACTGTGAAAACTGGTATAAAAAATGATACAGTAATAGCAGAAAGTCAACATGAGAATGGTGATGAATGATATAATAGTATTATAGAACAACTTAGAGATACGACTGAGAGGATAATCAAAATCTTGAAGAAGAGATAAATTCCAGGACAAGATAACATACATGGTAAAATGATACGAGCAGCAGGAGATGAAAAAATAAATCTTTACCACACACTTTATAATATAGGATAATATGGATGACAGAGAATGGTCAGAGGACTAAAAAAATTTTTAATTCATACCAAACCAAAAAAAAAAATGGGATCAAATTACAGAATGAGAGCACACATTAACCATGCAAAGAAAAAAAATTCTTAAAATCGTCATGAAAAGAATATAGATGACGATTGATATCAAAATAAGTTACACACAAGTAGGTTCCAGAAAGAATAGAGGAACAAAGATCAAATATTTAACCTAAATATGCTTGTAGAGAATTTAAAAAAAGCCAAGAATTAAGAATATGCTTCATAGACTACTTAATAACATTTGTACCATATGTATTCTATGTTTTAAAGTGCTCAGAGTTTGTATACGCTATGGGAAAGAGCACTATATTAATGCAATATATTATTGTTATTATACTACTGCATCATCACGGGAGCAATGCGCTGTGGTTGGCAGCCTGTAGAGCTTATCTTGACACGGGCCAAAGGTGTTATTCAATACTGTCGTGAGAAGGCAGAGCGACGTATCTCCACATCTTTAAATTCCGAAAAAAATCTAAAAAACGTTCAATTTTGAGCGTGCCAAAAGTTATTAATGATTTGCTTCGGATCTTATTATGTGATTAGGGGCCTATGCTCTCTGTTTGTTCTTAGAATTTCAAATCCATCATATTGTAATTTTTGGAATGCACATGTTTTAATTGAGATATGTTGCTTTGTCTTTGGACAACTACTCAGATGAACCACTTACTCAGTACTCGAAAATCTATGTAAGTGACGCAATTATTCACAAATATGTTGCTATCAATTTACATATCTTTAATGCATTTTGTTACAATCACAGAAAACTAACAAACTGAATAATCAACATTCAAAGGATGAATTTATTATCTTATTAGGCCTATGACAAGTATGTGACTGTTTGTCATTACAAACATACATGTAAAAATTGCTAAAGATTTGTCTTAAGTCTGGAAAGTCAAATTATTTAGACACATCCTGAAGTCTACATTCAATTTAAATTTTGTAATGCAATGGAAATAAAGTATGTGTTAATTATAACCATTGGAATAGAAAGCAGACAGATAGTTCTACCGCTACATCTGTGAATTGGAAAGAAAAACCTGCTTTGTTGATGAATAAGGGAAAACAGATGTTGAACAGCTGATAGCAGATCTCGCAGTTAAAATATTGGCTGTTCGGTAACTTTTTTTTCTATCTTCTGGTTCCATAATGTAACTCTAAAGGTCACCTGGTGACCCCAATGACGAAATGACGTATCTACTTCCACAGAGGTGAAGCGACGTAAGTGGAGGACTTACGTTGTTTTACCTTTGTAGAGGTGACACCAAGCTGTCGTTTACGTTGATTTTTAACATTTAAAATGCTATTTCTCATGGAGATACATCTCTGCGCTTCTGACTAAAGATAAAGATGGGTAAGATAAGCGCAATGAAGTTAAAACATTCCAAACCTAGGTTATTGGAGATATGTCGCTTTGCCTCTTCATGGCAGAATACAGCGTAACCTCTGGAGTTGGGTGGCTGGGCGGCTAATCTTCAGCCCCTCCCAGTTCTGTAATTTGCTAACAGATGAGATCCTAGGGGGAGGTGCATCTACCCATTATATAAAAGAACACCATTCTGCATCAAACGCTGATCAGGGTGTGTTGCAGGTCCGAAGGGTAACAAAACAGAATACACTGATTTTGTATATGATCTGATACAACGCTGGATAAACACTAGAGACTAATGGAATATAATATGATAAGAAACGAACTTTAATAAATTTCACTTTACTCACAATGTCAAAGATACTGGCCGAAATAGAATCACCGAATCACTATCACACACTGTGGACTGGCTCCTTCACTCTCATTGACTGACTGAACTGACTGCACTGACTGCACTGTCCCTTTCACTGACTCCAATCCCCTTTTATAGTGGTGTGCATTTTCCCGAAATGTCTAGATATTCGCGATCCGTCTAGTGCACTCCCACACGTCCTAGAATGACCTAGAAGCCACCAAATAGTGCATTGCGCACCTTTGCGCACCTTACGTTAGCGAAATGTGCGTTTACCAAAGTCCCGTTTCTTTTACTATGTAACATGAGTAAATAAAGATCTCGTATATCGACATAAATTTTACCGGAAGACGGTTATATCGACATAGTAATCGATCAATATCGACAATAATCGGCTAGGGCCGAGGCCAAAGGCCTAGATCTAGGCCTACTATTCAGCGAGAGCCGAACGCGCTTGCTGGGTAGCTAGCTCTAGCTCGTCCTACCGGGGGAAGAAAGGGGGGGGGGGGTCGTGGACGCTCGGTCATCGTGCCTTCTGCACCCTGACTGTGGCATTTGCTGCTGTACTTACCGGCTGGCGGTAGGTGACCTAGGCCTAGATCTAGATTTAGGCGGTCATTTCGTTAAACAGTTAAATTTTCAAACCGGTTCTTTTCAGGGTTACCAAATTGATTGACTTGCTCCATTCCATTTCCCATTTGTTTCCCTTTCATTGTTTGGCAGGACTGATATATCGATCGACATTTTTCTGCGGTCCAGAGGATGTCGAGATCTCGACTGTATGTCCTTTTAATGTTAAAAGGTATAAAGTGATCCTGTTTCAAAGGATGCTTTTTAGTAAGGTTTCACTGTATTACTGTGTGTGTTATCACAGTTATTTTGGCTGCTGTCCCTGGTTCTAGGCCCATTTACCCTAAGGCGTCATATTGGGTACTCTTTCTTAAAGTTTTACATCCTTTTTCATCACAGTTAAGGTTATATCAGGGGTGGGACCTACGTTTTAAACATCCGTCTCCGATAGGACAAGGCGATTCCACATGAGCCGTGGGCCAGAGAAAACTCCTAAAAAATCTTGGGTGAACCTGGGCTCTAACCCTCGACCTTTGTCTTCTGAGACGATTGTCTTACCACTACATCACAGAGACCCCACTCTTTCTTACATTGGTTTTGGAGCAAATATTTTTCATCCATATGTCTTTCCAGATGCTATTAGATTGCTATACTGATAGACTAGTGATGTCTGGACTTGTGCTTGGCTCTTACAATGAAAAACCTTATTTTGTTCGATACGAATATCAAATAGTGATATAGCCATTAATATGTTCTTATATTTCCAGGTTTGTGCTTCTGTTCTTGACATTACAAGGCTGTAGAACAGCAGGACACTGAACTCCCACAGCATCAACAACCAGTGCATTTGCCGCACAGATTAGCTCAAAGCAAAGTTTTCCCTGTTGAGAACTGTTTTGATGAAAATTTCCAACCTCTAGATCGAGTACTGTAGTGAAACATGAGTGATGTGGTGAGTGAAAGTGTTAAAAGCGAATCAGACTTGATTTCAAAGCCAGGCCCATGTAACCATGGAAATGATCAACATTCCGATGTCAGTACTACAAAGTCCACATTCAAAGAAGGAGGGCTGATGCTTGAAGAAAAAGATTCAAATTTTAGAAGTGATCCCTATTCAATGAAAGTGCCTGATCATTTGAAGAAATCTGAGCAAACATGTGCTACAGAAGAGATCAGCTCCTGTATTAGTAGTAATGAGGATGACGCTGCATCAAACAAGCCGGATGATTCGAATATTAAGAGTGATTGTGGAAAGAACATCACGGAGTCTGATAAAAACAAGGATGCAATATCATCAGAAAGTAGTACCATCCGCCGGAAAAAGGTTTATCAGACTGTGAAAAGAAGTTTTGCTTCGGATTTTCTGATAAGTACTGTGAATGAGAAGCTGCCACCAAGGAAAGCTAGAATGACAACCCTTGGTGTAAATATGGGGATGTCTTTCGAAAGATCTGTGAAGAAAGAAGATCCACTGAGTGAAACGGACGGCCTAGCTGATTGTTCATCGCATAAAGAATTGAATGTATTTCGGAAAGAGTCTTCCACTTTGAAGAAAAAACTTGGTCGACCAAGAAAACATAACCATTGGAATGTCTCAGCAAACTGTACACAACCAAAGCGTAAAGTTGGTCGACCACGGAAAAGAGATTGTCAGGCACAAATAGAAGAATCGCAGAAAAGTAAGACTCAAAAATCTTTTAGAGTTGCTCATAAGCATCATAGAAATGCTTTTGCCCCCAGATTAAGGCGTTCTAAAGACACAGAGACAATAAGTGCAAATCAACAGTACGAAAATCTTAGCAGGCATGGAAATGCGCTTCATAATATTCGACTTAAGATACTGTCCAAACAATCAAAAGAGGAGAAGAATAATGCAGTGAATGATTCTTTCAATACGGAGTCCAATTGTGACATTCAGTCGAGTGACACATGCCAGACTAACATGTTCAGAAGTCGCCCAAGATTATCCTCTAAACAATTAAAGAAATTCAGGCTACAAGATCTGCTTTCAAAAGTGAGTAAAGAAAAAAAGCCAGTTTCAAAATCTTATAGAAAGTTAAAGAACCCAGGAATATCAATGGACATCAATGGACACAATTTCAATTCACATCCTGTAGTTCGGAAGAAGACAATAGATTATGGTTCAAAATCACGGGATGAAACCTGCAAGACTGTTTTGGATGAATCTTATCTTGCGTCTCTAAGGAGTTTTGAAGATGGCATTAGATTTAGTGCACAACCAGAAATTTCATATACACCAACGGTTCTACCCAATCCCTCCATACGTCCAGTGTCCCTGTTTTTTCACAAACCGAATACACTCGTCAATTGTGACTTTAGTCATAGCTGTTGTTGGAGAAACACTGTTAAAAAAGTTGATGCATCTACCCAGTGGGAGGAGAGCTACACTTCTTCTGCAGTAAGTGAAACATTTAAGCAGAGTTACGGCAGTTATGGGCAAGCTAAATCCCTGACTTTTCATTGCTACAACGTAAACAGTAATCCCAAAAGAAAAGTTGGCCGCCCAAGGAAATCTTACAAACCACATACCATTCCTCCCAGGCCGTGTGAAGAATCAACTCATCTGAATTTTTCACGAAGCAGTGATTCTAGTACTGTATCCCTAAAAAGTTTAAACCAACCTTTACAGAATGTGCAAGCACTGTATGATACACCAGTATCAGGTGGGATATCCCCTTATGTTCCTTCAAGTTTGTACAGTCAGCCTAACCTTCAAACTCTTAATATGAATTTACTGCCTCATCAGCTACTACTCAATCCATCAGGCCAGGCTGTGTTGATCAATCCGATGTTGGACTCTCAATTAATAGGCAGTGATAACAGAGGAGTTGTTAATGTTCAACCTGCCAGTACCCACACATCACAGGCAAATGATCCAGTTGCTGCATTCACTGCGGGTGAAAGAGGATGCAGCTCTGTACTCGCAAGTAGCAATGAACACCCTAATAACGTTGCTGCAAATACGAATATGGTACTTCTACCTACTTTAGATCTGAACAATCAGAGTAAAATGTCTATTGTGTACAAGGACAACAATTGCAAGTGAGTCCCGTTCTTTTTACTCCATGATGTATAAAAGTGTTCAAATATTATTGAGAAGTACAATAGGGATTATGGGGGGCAGGGGGGGGGGGGGGGCGC
>JAUEKS010341741.1:0-12069 GCA_031762815.1 Tylodina fungina | reverse complement strand
CGGACGTTAATATGTAGGTCCCACCCCTTATATAACCTAATAAGTGTTGCTAGGGGTGTAAAACATGTTTCAAACAACAATATTTATCAGTGTCGACTCATGCAAAAACACTAAGCTCATATCTAAATATTGACAGCAAACGCACTGCCTGCCGGAGGATTGACTCCATCTACCTACCCTCCTCAGGCATTAGATATAATGTGTGGTCATTGTGGTCTGTTAGCTAAGCCCTTCCCAGTCATCACAACACTGTGTTGGACATTGAACTCTGAATGTGGCCTAGGGGCTCAGTTCACCTGACTTGTGTTGTATCGTACACTTGTAAAATCTACCTGTAATTATTAGCTGGTTCATATGTTCATCTACAAAGTTTCCGCAGCATGGTTTAGAAGACTATTATTACTGTTCCAAAGAAAGGGACTTCTAGCAGCTCATTTTAGCACTGTGTGTCATGAAACAAGTGAAAGATAGTGTAAAGTTCTATGTTGTGCTTACAAGGACGTATGCCTTTGTTACTTGTTATCTGCATTTTCCTCAGGCTGTATGGCCAGTTGTACCATGTGACCTGGTATACACTGTGGAAAAGCTGTGCCTCACTGGAATAATTAATAAGGAAGCCGCATACCCATTACATTGTAAAAGCCTACTACTTTTAGGAAAGGGAAAGACTGGACGTCTGCAGTCTCTAACTATCAGTGCATCATGAAAGGCATATCTGACTAAATATTAGCTAGAAAATAATGAGGACTAGACAGTAGACCCTTTTTGGAATAGAGGGGACTCTCGGTGTAGCCTCTCTGTAGTGACTCCAGCCACACAGCTGTTGTTCTAGTATTCTACAAAGGCTGTCCCAAAAGTAGTGACAAAATGGGCATAACGTTAAACGTTTTAATCAGAATAGAATGCACCAACCTCCTGGCTACTCAATGTAGTCACCTTGACGATCAATACATTTCTGCCATGGGGAGGTCAAAGAGTGTATGCCCTGTCGGTAGATATTTGCGTCAAGTCATTTGAACCAGTTTTTCACTTCTTCGATGAGGTCATCATCATCTTCAACCTTCTTGCTTCCCAAGTGGCGCTTCAGGGGTCCAAAGAGATGATAGTCCAAGGGGGCAAAGTCAGGACTATGCGGTGGATGAGGCACAATCTCCCAACCGTAGTGAGCAAACCAGTCATTGGTCATGTTTGCTGTATGAGATGTTGCATTGTCGTGTTGAAATTTGACACCATCTCTCAACAGTCCTGTCCGTTTGTGCCGCCGGATGGCTTCCGTGAGTTGATCCAGAGTTTTACAGTACCGGGCAGCATTTATACATTCTCCCTTAGGCAAAATGTCCAGTAAAATGATACCCTTGGAGTCCCAGTATACCGAAACCATGTTTTTCCCTGTTGAGTGTTGCATTTTGAACTTTTTCGGGACAGGGGAAGAAGGGTGCCTCCAGGTCATGGAGTCTCGCTTCGATTCGGGTGTGGTGTGATGCACCCATGTTTCATATGCTGTGATCAGTGTTTCAAGAAAAGCATTTTGATTAACAAAGCTGTTGCCAGCTGCTGTGGCAGTCATCGTATGCGCTTGCACACCGATTTTGTAACGATCAAGAAGAGTTTGTGCAATGTTCACCCTTTGCTCCTTGTGCTCATCGCTCAGCAGTTTTGGCACCCAGCTGGCAGAAATCTTTCTATTCCCCAGTTTATCATGGACAATCCTATGAACTGTGTTCTTTGACATGTCAAGCTCGTCGGCAATCTCTCGAACATCGATCTGAGACGCGTTTGTCTCTTGGATTAAAGGTCGCCCAGAACGAGTCTCATCATCTAGGCTAGTGCGGCCTGCATCAGACAGAGAGCACCACCTATATACGTGCCGTTTGCTCACTGCATTCTCCCCATATGTTTAAACGATTTTGCAATGAATCTCTGAGGAATTCTTCCCTTGTGCTTGGAGAAACTGGACAACTCCCCTCACCTCCAACTTGACCATTTTTCAATGGGGCTAGCCATCTTGACATCTGTGCTATTAATTATTGCATTCAACAATGGTGTTGAAACTGTGCATGTACATGGCAAATTGAATTTCCCAAAGAACACCGTCAGTCAATTTGAAATCCACAGACCTGTTCAAAAGTTATGGGCATTTTGTCACTACTTTTGGGACAGCCCTCATACATAATGCAGGTCTCAATCACATGCACATATGCAGACCTGCCATTTATCCTGATTTAATCAGGATATTCTGATTTTTTTTATTAGACGTTTAGAGCAGATATTGTGATTTTTTTTTTTTTTTTTTTTTAGCATTTATTGTAATATTACTGATTTTAAAAAAAATTGTATTCTTCCTTGTATTAATTTATCCTGATTTTATCCTCAAACACTGATTTTTTTTCGTCGGGGTATCCTGATTTTACTTAAAACATTGCGGCATGTCTGCACATGTAGCACAACCAAGGGGAGCGATCATGAAAATCAATTCAACTTCTAAATCTAATGCTTTCCTTCCTTTGTGGATGAATGATTTGGGTTAGTGATAATTCTATTGGTGAAAAAGGAACCCAGTAATGTCGGCTTATAGTTGACTGTACTCGTGTAAGATTTTCCATGGACAGTAAAGAAGATAACAAGAAATCTGTTGGGTAGCTTTCCTGTAAATATTTCACTTTCTGCAGTCTTTACTCAACAGATGGCTATTCGACAGCACTGGCTTAAAAAAACCTGTATCAGGCTGTCATTTAGTACATTGTTTTGAGTCGAAGTGTAGAAAATGGCTGGAAGATGATATGCTGGTGTACCTGGCTCAGTAAATGAGGAACATAAAATTTGCTTTCTTTACAACAGAGAATTTAAATTTTTACATCTTTTGACATGTTTTTGTCAATGAGCTATTATCTTAATCGAGAATCCCACTGGACTAGTTTTAAAAATTGTGCCTTTAGATATTTTTACACACCGTATATTGTGTGTGGATTGGCATACTTTGTGTTAGGCTTGCAATTTTCAAGTTACATCTGAAGGTTTCTGAATAATGGATGTGATATGGTGGTACTCGTTATGTAATGTTCGTTTAGGAAATTATGTTGTTTCAATCAGGACATAACAGACATTCTCTATCTGCTGAAGATTTTAAGGCAAGTACAGATTTATAAATCTTTTATTTTTGTTATTTCTTTACAGAATACCGAGTGCGTCATAAAGAATTGAAGCTTGTAAGTTTATGGGCAGCTACTCACAATACATACAAGATGGCAGACAAGAAAGAAGGGAGTGGTGGCATTGGCTCAAAATTTAAAAGAAAAGCTAGCAAAAAGAAGGAGAACTCAGGCAGCGCAGCCTCCTCCAAAGTGGATAGTCAGATAGTGGCTTCTGGAGGGTCAAAGTCTGCCACATTGCCCTCAAATTGTGATGCGGCGGCCGTACTGATGCAGCAGTCTCAGAGTGAAGGACTTTTCTCGAAGATTAAGCGAAGATTTCGGATCGGGAGCAGAGGAAAGTATGATTTCCATGAAAAGAATGTCAGGCCTCAGAGAACAAGGCGGAAAAGTGATGAGCCTTTCCCCAGTGATGGTGAATCTGTTGGCACAGCACAGTTGAAAAGGAATGAAGTGGTGAAAACCCAATCAGTGCGGACCCAGCGGAGGGTCAGATCGGACAAGGAAGAGGTGTTCCTCATCAGGAAGAACAAGAAAGTGAGTGTATTCTGCAAGCCTGAGAATGGCACTCCAGAAGTCATCTTCTCTAATGTGGACAACTCGGATGACTCGTCTGAAATTTGGAGTGGTAATGAAGAAGATCCATATGCAACGATAAATTCGTTAAAGTGTGAGTTTAATACTAGTGGGCTGAGTGGTGCGGAAGGAAGATCTACAGAGGGTGCACGCTTCTCAAGTCTCCTTCCCTGTACTTCAGATAAAGACTCGCAGTTGCCTTCTTTCATCAAGGCCGAGAGTTTGCCTTCTGCGAAAAGTCCTAATGATGAGGACTGTCCGTATGCAAGAATTGATTCCACCAAAAAGAACAATAAGCAAAAGGCCATGCCAGTAGAACAGGGACAGTGTAATAAGATGGACGACCATGCTGTGAAGATGCGTGTAGAGGCATTTAACAACCACGTGAAGGCACGCCTCCACAGCCGCTTGGAGCCAGAATATGAGACTTTAGATGAAGTCAATCAACGGAAGAGTGAAATTGAATTAAGGAGTTCTCAGACATCACCACTGTCCGACCACAGCAGAACCACAGAAAATCTGAGCTGTTCGGACAGGCTGTCGTCTTCTGATATGGAGCCAGACTACGAGTCCTTGGAGGAGGTGAAGCTCAGAATCAGCTCCAGCCTTTCTACACCCTATACAGATCTAAAGCCAGCTGTGCCACCCACATCCCGCTCTGTGTCCTTGGTCATGGGCTCCAGGGGGTCTGACCTGGCCTCAGATCATCGCTCATCTCTCCATGCCTACCCTCAGGACACCTGCAGAGTATTGATTAGCACCTCAGAGTCTGATCCCTACGCTGAGATTGGTGAGGTGGCGGACGGGAAAAAATCTTCAGCTTCTTCTGTGACAACCAGATCACCTGACAGACATAAAAGACATGCTCAGCATGGGGATAAATCTACTGAGGTGAGGTTTAAGTGTCTATCGGAAAGTAATATTTTCTGGTAGGGTATCATATTGTACTTGTATTTCAGTTTTAGTTGAGGAGGTGATTATTGTCTTTTAATTTTATATTTAGTGATGTAATGTGTGAATGTATTTCAGAGAGGAAATTAAGGGATGTAAACAGTATTGGAGTGGTACAATCAAATGATGAATTCAGCAAGAGAAGAAGCAAAATTCGGTCTAGTCCTAGCCAGTCATCACAAATCAATCAAAGACCTAATTTTCATTTTGCATTCTGACACCCCACCACTATCAACGGTAGATCAAATGCCATCTACCTCTCTTTATTGAGGCCAGGCCTTGGAAGTAGCAGGCAGGGTATACATGTGTGCAGAGGTAGGTGATTAGATAAGCAGTTTGCATCTGAATTAATAAAAAGAAAGTACCAATAGTCAAAAGACACATAATATAATATTAAAAAAATTCCGCCTTAAAGAAAGAGTAAGCATTAAAAGCAACACATATTAGCTCTGAAAGAAGCCTTAGGATCGAGTTGGTGTCAAGATAAAAAACAAAGAAAATACATATAAAAGAGGTAGGAGTGCATTGAACGAGAATTAGGAAAGACATTGAATTGAAGGCAGCATCGTGAGTGGAACCATTAAAAAATAAAAAAAATTGAACACCTAGCACAATTGCCTGGTGTTCAGCGAAAACGGTGAAAACGTTGTGAAGTATCAGTATAGAACATATTTGAATGAGACTGAACAGTTATTTTCAACATTGACACGCCAGACTAACACTCTTAGATCAGGCCCAGTAACGTCTTGTTTAGACTACATTCTGAATGAAAACCGCATCACACTAGATTATTAGTAGGCAGTCACTGCCATAAATATTAAAAAAGCAAGCATCTATAAAACAAGAGCAATAGTTATGGAAATAATAGCATGCAGATAATAGTGCCATTACAGTTGAGGAAGTACACAAATTTCAGCTCAGTTTTAACTCACTCATAGAAGCTTTCACAGTCAGGTTCATAGCGCTGTCGCTCACACACCAGGCCCATCAGCCATGATACTCTTCCTTCCACTCAACATTCAATAGAAACATATGTGACGCTCTGCAGACATCATTTTCCAGTTAGAGTAATATCAAAACATCTGTTAAAACACTACTCTGCATTTGTTGGATTAATGAACACATGTTTGGAGTGGGATTGATCAGGGAACAAAGGACTGAGAGTAGCCACCAAATGATTTCAAGGTTGGAAAAATGAATGTGTGGCATTTACAACATCGAAAGAAAGTTGCCAGTCATTCTCGAAATTCTTCTTCAAGTAGCACCAGTACTACGGCGAAAAAGTTTCAACTACACGGTAATAGGAAAGAGGACGTAGAATACAGCAACCACAGACATCTAAAACAAAGTGAAACATCTTTGTCAGTGGCTAGCCTGACAAATTTTAACTATAAAGCCTCCAAATCTCTGATGTGCATATATGCAAATTATGTGGTATGTCATAGAAGCGTTTTGAATACTATATATGCATACATATATTCGAGTTGTTTTGCATCGCTGTGTAATGTGAACATGAAATATGGAAATCCATTAGAAATAATATATAGATGACGACAAAAAAAAATTGATTACTGTGCAATTTTGGATTATATTCTCTGAAATCTCTTCTATTGCTCATTATGCGGGTACTTACTTAGGTGCATCCATTTATGGATGTTTTGTCCTTCACATTTAGGTATTTCTTTAGTGATCAAAGCTCTGCGTCTTCTACATTATTTAAAAAAAGGTGAGTCCATGACATGAGGGGTTTCACCTATGAAGATGGATAATGTGAGAACAAAAAGTATAATAAAAGGGCAACAACTACGAACAGTAACCCAGGCAGATAAGGTGGGCAACAGGGATTTCTGTCGCGGGCTTTTGCGACGCCGTGCCTAAAAAAGTTACATTAAACCATGTAATCAGGGACAAAAGCAAAATTTTAAAAAAAATGATGATAGTACCATGCAGCTACATCCAGATACCTGCTGTGTCGTGTTCCATTCATTAGAAAGTCAGCACAATAATTGTGTGTGCTTTAGTGTATATGCTTTTTTTTCACCATCATTGCAACATAATGTTTTTCTGTGATCCTATGTAAAAAAAATTGCTGCTGACTGCTGTTAATGCTGATATGTGGTTATTCCCTTTACTTTATGCAGTAGTCTTGATTGTTTTGCAATGCCTTAAAGTGGACTTAAATCAGTAGATATGTGTTCCTTCAACAAACCTTATTAGAAACTCACTTGTTCCATTGAATGATACCAACCGTTCTGTCTTCTTTCCCCTCTATAATCAGGGCTGTGGGACTGTGATTCCAGAGAAACTTTCTACTCCTTCGCCACACAAGCTTGCACCCTTAGCCCCATGCATCGACTCATCTTTGGATCTGCCCTCAACCTCAACAGATGAAGATCTAATCTCCCCTGAAGAAGAGGAAGACAGCATATATGACAACCCCAATGTCATTTTACGGAAACAGAACCACCGTCTTGGGATGGACAATATTCTGACTTATCCCCACAGCCGCAGGAGTCTCACCCTGTCTGAGCCGCCCACCCTGAAGACGCCTGCGGAGGAAGAGCTGGTGGAAAAGCTGAGCCTCGCTCTGGCACCACCCTTGCCACTGAGGAACTACCAGAAGGAAGAAGCACTCTGGAGAGGGTCTTCAGAAAACAGAGGCAACCGAACTTGTAGGGGGGCAACCCGCCACTCATGGGCAGCCCAGGTACAGGATGGCCAGCAGTCTAGGAAAGTGGGCATGAGGACCTTGTCACCCGCCTTTCTTCGTAACTACCCTAGATCAGCGGAGAATACTTTGATGAAACCCGGAAGAAGAGGCAACTCTAACAGTAAAAGCCATGAGGAATTGTCGGTAAAAGTGAGCGACTGTGCCCTTGTACCCACCCACATGCCTGGTGATAAGCATGTTCTAGCTGAGCCCTTCGAGGGGATCAGATTTGCCAATCTTGCATACAGTTACCACGGTCCTAATTCACTTTTCAATAGGAGTGGAGGACATGCGGACAACAGGGAGGCTGGCCACAGTGGTGAAGGACTTCTTGACAGAGAGGTCCGTCATAGTAGTGAAGGAAATGTTGATAGCAAAGAGGTTAGCCATGATAATGAAGGAAATGTCAGTAGGAAGGAGGTCAGCCATAATAATGAAGGAAATGTCAGTAGGAAGGAGGTCAGCCATGATAATGAAGGAAATGTTGATAGTAAGGAGGTAAGCCATGATTGTGAAGGACTAGTCAATGTCAATAGTGGGGAGGTCAGCCATGGTACTGAAGGCTCAGTCCACACCAAACCCATGCAATGTTCCCAAGATACAATTGAGGCTTTTTCTGTTCCAGTGGCCATGGTAGAAAGTGTCAAGGAGTCCAAAAAAGCTTTCAGTGACAGCGATGCCTCAAACCCAGTGAAACAACCGAAACTCAGTGAAGAATCTGACTTCGAAAATTATTGTGCTGGACTGGCTACTGAAATTTTGGAAGAAGCAGTTAAAGGAAATTACAGTATGAGGAAGGGAAAGGAGCTTGGCTCCATTCTTGATTCTGTTAAAGAGAAAAAAGGCTTTGAGGAAACAGCACAGACTTTGCAGAATAAACATTTGGGTTGTTATCTTTTCATTACTGAGAGTCAAGACCAAGGAACAGAAGAACCACTGTCTTCTAAGAGTACAGAAAGTGTCTCATCAAAGAGCTGTAAAAGTTCAGAGAATTCGTCTTTTGATGAAAGTTTGCACATTTCAGAAGGTTTGGAGAGTCCTATCTTGGAAGCATGCCAGTCACTGACAGTGACAGAGACTCAGTGTGTGAACTCCAGCGGGACAGAGAAGCTGAACCATCCAAGTGATCATTCGACTAAAGTCAGTAGTGGTCATGACCAAGGTTGTGTGGATATAGCTCATTCATTTGCCTGTGCTGGAACTGGAGCTGAAGTTGCCTCTGAATATCGAGCTTATGTTCAACAGGGTGCCAGGCCAAAGGCATGGCCTCCTGCTCCTCCTGCACTCACAGACAAGTTAAAATTATCTACTAGGAATTGTGGAGATAAGAAAGGCATGAAAGCTAGGGAGGTGCCACAAGCTTGTCACGACCAAGGGAGGGATGTCAAATCTGTGGAAAGAGAGACACCATTGCTGTTCTGTCCAAGTCAAAGCCACTCTAGAAATCACAGATGCGTAGATGAAGGGCCAGTACAGTTATGTCAAAGAAATACGGTGGATCATGAATGTGTAGAGAGAGGTGTGTCATCACAGTCTTGTCAAGATAAATTGAGGGGTCACAGGTGTGAGGAGGACGGGGTGATGAGGCAATGTCATGGCCACAAGGGGGATCATGAGTGTGTGGAGCGAGGCCTATCATATTCTCCTCAAATAGACACTGTAAGTCATGGATATGCACATAAAGGAAGTCAAACACAGCCCTGTCAAACCCACTTGTCAGATGCCGAGGTTGAGAGAAGAGACCAAACACAGCTCCTTCAAAGCAGCGTATCCGATAATCAATGTATAGCACATGGCCAAACACAGATCTGTGAAAGTCAAGAGACAGATCATGAATGTGTGGAGAGAGGTCCATCACCGCGTGAAAGCCACGTCGGTGGACACAAGTGTATGGAGAGAGGCCAAAGACATCACCTTGAAAGCCACATGATAGACCACGAATGTGTGGAGAGGGGCCTAGCGCAGCCATATCCAAACCATGTGTTTTTGGAGAGAGGACGGACCTGCTTTACTCAAACCGACCTTAGGGATCATGGGCGACTGGAGCAAGGACCAACTCTATTTATTCCAAATGCATCACCCCGGAGACAAGTTACAGAAGAGGTCCATGCTATTCCAACGACGTTTCCAAGCCCTGTGGAAGGTGAAGAGACTGTGGTAGAAATTATACCTCCATCGTTCACAGGTCCTTTAGAGAGTCACCCAATTGGGAGTCGATTCATCCGGTATACTGATGATGATGTCTTTTTCCTGTCCAGAAAAGAGAAAGTGGACTTGTTTCAGTACTGCCGATGGCTTCGAAGATCTGAACCACTGATAAGGGTGGTCGGCTTAAATATTGAGGTGGAAGGCTATATTGACTCGGATTCCTCGGACAGTGAAGATCAAGCAGAGGAACCCGAGTTGCAGGAGTTTTCCTACAATTGGGGCCACTTTTGTGTGCGGAAAACATTTGTTTCTGTGTTTCTGTCCTGCCCAAGGCTTCTGGAGAACTCCCTCAGTCAGAGTTTCAATGACCAACTAGGATTGGACATCAAGTACTTGGAACGAGGGATATTCAAGTGGTCACGCTATTATGATTTTTCCAAACTGCCACGAGCCACCATTGAGTCCAAACTCAGGAGCTTTTTCCACTATCTCCGCCATATGCTGGTCTCTAGTAGGGGTGGACAGGATAATGTTATCGCTAAGATCCAAGAAATAGCTGATGAGAGGCAGCAGACCATTGAGCAATGGTTGAGCCGCATTCAGAATGCACCCACGTTTCATGAAGTGAAGAGACGCCTCTCCAAGAGCATCCGAGCCTTGAGCAATAGGAACAGACCTGGGGGTCAAGGGTTAGATGATTCAATCCCAAGTCAAAAATCAGACTGGCAGAGATGTAAGGATGAAGATGTGGAAGGCTTCTTAAAACTGATGAGGGCGAAATTAGTTGCAGGAATAATGGGTGTAAAAGGGGAATATGATTGGAAAAAATCAAGAGAAGTAGAAAGTCAGTCCAGCACAAAAATACAGACAGCTGTGCATCAGGAAAATGTGGAGCATAAACCTCGCTCAGTGAAAACAATGGCTTGTGAACAAGGTGGGATAATCAGAAAGTCAGACTCAATTGTAACTTCCCCAAACAGCTCTGATATAGCAAAGAGAACTAAAACTATGAAACTAGAGCTGAGAAAAGATCAAAAGGATTCTTATGTGTTATCAAATGAGGAATCAAAGAAAGAACTCCTGCCAGGCACAACTTCATCTAAGCTTGTTGAAGAATTTCAGATGTTGAGCACACAAGGTCGAATGGTCCCTCCTAGATCGAGAGATCCTCGAGACAATTGGACATCTGGAAGCAGGGACACCGATTGCCGGGATGGGAGGAAGGGTCTACCTTCTATGGGAGAAGGTGACTACGATTCTGACTCAGAGGACGAGATGATAACAATGGAACATTATTCCAGGATAATGAGCTATGGTGAAGAACGGAAGCACCTGATATACCCAGAGAACACGTCCCTTTGTCGGATGTTGCATGGGGAACTAGCATACTCCATCAATGTCCGTCCACATAGAGCCCTTGATAAGGACCTGTTGGTTTTGGGCCCTGATGCGGAGTGTCAGGGTTTGGAGAGTCATGTGACCTTTGCCACATGGTGTGAGCTCGACCAGCTATGCCACAAATTGGTTTCCCACATTTCTCCTCGTCTTGACTTTCAGTTTCTGCTGAAGACTTACGAAGAGTTCAAGCACTTTGTCCTGGAGGTCCGCAAGAAGAAATACTCCCAGAAAGGATGTTATGTTCGCTATGGCAAATGCTGTAGGTTTGAGGAATTCATCTTTCTCAAGCTGCTGCGTGATGAGATACGACATTTCTCCAGGATCATATCTGGCTCCACCACAGCTGAAGCTCTGTTCCGGGAGGAGAAGGACATCGGGGTCACACTGGTACTACTTCTCTCAATGGTTCTGAATAACTTGGCCAAGATGAAGAACTCCCAAACACGCGAGCGGGTCCGTGGGAACATCCCCAAAAACCCCTCCGTCCCGCGCCCCCCAGATCCAGTTGCAGATTATCCGATAGTGTTTCGCCACTCAGGTTATTCAACATGGGACAACGAGGTGGCCATTATGGATGCCACTGAGGACATAGCCTTTCACAAGCTCAATCACATCAAGTTCTTCTCAAGCAACCTGTCAGTCACGCTTCGAGAGTGGGTGACGCCCCAAGATTTATACAAGGACCCCAACATCCTGTCTGGGGGCAACCACATCTTTGCGGAGATGAACTCTAGACCCGTGGAGGTGATAGGCCTCATTGCCCGTAAGATTGGTGAGTCCTTATGTCATCTTATTCTGGTGGAGATTTTTCTTACCATCATATCATGCTTTCTTTCTTTCTGTTTTATTTTAAAAGCCTTTCTCCTACCTCTTTAAATGCCTAATCCGTTTTCTTCTTTTAAAAAAAAATCATTGTTTTGTAAACTTGATGAATGGAGAGAAACAGGGAAAGAGAAAGATGTGACTGTGACAATCATCATCCGGATTACCACCACCATCGTGTTGTTGTCATTATAATCTTCATAGTTATCAAGATGATGATGATTATTATGATCATCATTATCACCATTTGGGCCTGTAACTGTAACTGACATGCATGCTGATTTCTATATATTTTCTGCATTTATCTCCTGGTGA
>JAUEKS010341630.1:0-12072 GCA_031762815.1 Tylodina fungina | reverse complement strand
TAGCCATCTTTGGTGGTTTGTGGTCGTTCCGGAAAAATAATTCACTACTTGGAATATCGTAACCAAACAGAGATCTGATTCAAGGGAAATAACCAAAGAATCATTTTCAGTATCTGATGATGGTACTGTTGCGACGATTTGACTAGGAAAAAATAATGAAGTTGAAATCGCACCCCTTGCGACATTGGCAATGAGACGTAAAACCCAATTTCGTCGCCCCTGCTGCGACATCGGCAAGCAGTGGGTTAAGCAGTGACGACTGTACTAGTAATTGGGTGCATGTATCATAGCAACAAGCTTGTATGTATGCGAGTGTGCATATGTATGTATAGAGTAATACATGTTTTGTACATTCACTTTTTCTCACTTTTCAACTTGCAAAGCGCCTCGGGCTCTCTGTGGGAATAGGTGCTATATAAATGTACTATACCATTATTAGCACGAGACTTTCATAGACACAACTAATAAAAGGCAGAGCATGGTAAACGTTAAATCTTAACTTTTTTTATATGTAAAAAGGAACACAGGCCCCTCAAATAAAAATGGGGGTACATTATGTATAACATATATCACAGCTGGCTGTCAAATAATGTAAAATCAACAATAGAGCACCATTAAATATAAAAAAACACGCCCTTTAGGGTGAACAATCACAGAATTCAACTTTTTATAATGGCACAAAACCCTTGAAGTACCACTTCTATTGCATAAATGAGTTTAAGCCAATCTATACTCAAAAGAGCTTAGCATAAAATATATATAATATATCTATATATTGTGCATACTCAGTCATATTTGCCATCAATATAATATCCTCTTCATGTAATAATATCAAAACGCTGTTAATATTTCTGGAGATAACATGCATACTATATACATACAGTCGGTCCAAATCGGATACGATTTATAAGCCATAAATCTAGATATTAATGAGATTAACAGCTGTTTTTCCCAATAGAACCTCTAGAGGTCACAAAACATTTTGGATATACTGATTGTATTACCAATCACTGGTATTTTCCTAAATGATTAACCACGTGCACAAACCAGCCACATCACACATTAAATAACATAACTAGAGTTGTAATATGTATATACTCCAGTAAAGACTATGTTAACACTCTATTAAACATTCTTACAAGTCATGTATCTTGAGAGATTTTCTCTACACAACTTTTCACATACTTCAACCCACCGTCATTCCTCAATGGCACCAACATATACACTGCAAGCCACTATATAATGGCCACACTATTTTCACCAAATACAATAGCAAGACCACCACAGAATCATTGCATTGTATGGAATAAATATTGACATTAGCGTCCTCAGCTTAGTGATAACCTGACTATAACAAGAGCATTCAAATAATGGTAAAATAAGAGCATCCTATGCAGAGAAATATGCAATAGAATAAATGCAGTGGGTAATTCAGCCTGTTGCTGCAGAGAATGTTCAAAGGGTGTAACCAGGGATTGGATGACCAGGGATATATGGATTCCCATATAATATGAGACAAAGGCAAAATATAACACATCCACCCTTCTCACTATGGCCACAGGAATACATACTGCATGGTAATGATCACACACACTATGTGAATACTAGTGAGCACCAAGTGTTTGGGGGTGCAAATTATGCATGAATAATGTAAACCTGAAGATTTTTTTTAAAATTTGCATCTACTAAATATCAAAGGCTTATATTTTGTGAACGTACGTCAATATTTATTAGCACCAATAGTTTGCAAATGGTATATAATTCATATGTGACATGGTAACAAAGAACAGGAACTGTGCATAGCAAAGTACCGTACTTAGAAATCAGATCGCAATTCCACACTTCGAAAACGTATTCCTCTTGGCCGAAGAGGGATCACAATACGCCATGACCATGGCGAGTCTCTAAATAAATTCCCTTACATATTATCAAAACAAAAGAAGGATTGCATGTATAGAGTGACTGTTTCAAGTGAAGGCTACAATGTCTAACTGATCAAATACGGGAATTTGAAATTTCATTAAGCTAATATTTACTGATAAAGTAAAAAGATTGTGGGTCTTTAAGCAGTTTTGTTTCATTTATCTTATAAGAGGAGGTTGCATGAAATAAAATGAAAGCAATGAAGTTGTACATCATTTGCATCCGTGCATGAATGTTGCTTTCAAGATTGTTTTAGTTATACATATAAGCAACTTACTCCCAACTGTTGTGATGGCTTAACTTTTAGTTCTTACGGTTTGTGAAGATTAAAACAGGACTTTTAAATCCATATGAATGAAGGCTCCGCTCCAACTTATTATGGTTTAGAGAAACAAGGAGTGAACTATTCTTGAAAGACTGACGAAGCAATTCATGCTTCGGAAATAGATCTATCCATCAACTCTGATAGTCAGATTGTAACTCTGAAAAGTTTAAATCTTGAATACTATGTGTGAGAAACAAAATGTCAGACACGGAGGAGAAACATAGATCCTGGAGGACCTGAAGGGCATGCTATATAGAACAGTGATGAGGCAGATGACTGGGGCGGCACTGTCTGAGAGAACAAACTAAAATATAAGGAAGTTTTCAAGGAACTGTCGAGGCGTAGTATTCAATCTAGGCTGAAAGATGAAGGATCAGGATGAAGGATAATATGGAATGGATTAGGATATGAGAAAATTAGGAAGTTGAGGGGGCAAGGCCAAGAGGGAGACCAAAGCTGACTCGAAGCAGATTGGTGGAGTGAGATATGAGGTTGAGAGGTTTGGGTCTGGAGGACACAGAGGATAGAGATAGATGGCGACTTAGGCTATAAAGACTGTAAGACAAGGAAAATGCCCTTTAAATATTGGTTGATTTCTTTACGACCCCTTTTTGGTGATGACATTGTATTTGAGAACCGGTTACAGGAATATCATGAAATAAATCAGAGGGTGAGGGATATAAGAAAGTAAACTCACAACCCAAGATTTACTGGCATTTAGGCGACACGGTTGCTAATGTAAGATCCCAACAATTTTACCAGCCTTTCATTACTGAGAAGGATAAAGCATTTGAAAGCTAAAGACATTCCTTGCGTGCTTTTTTATGTTGAGTATATATGCATTTGGTGCTGGCCCCGTTCATCTGGCAAATTTTTAAAACAAATGTCCTGCCACTAAATGTATGGAAGGAGTGAGAAATCCAAAAGTCTGTATTTGAATAACTTCCATCACAGAATCCCTCAGATATTCGCCAACACCGAATAAAATTGGAATGAAGTGTTAAATGGGCTAAATAAGATGCTTTTCCTTGTGTTCTACACTTCTATGTAAAATCGTCTGAGATTTATCACTGTTTGAGTCCTGGACTTTAGAACATATTATGCATTACTATCATCATGATGACCAGTTTTCACACATCTCAGGAACCCCTCACTAGTCGATTCATTTTAAGTATAATACAATACAGAATACAGTACAGTCAAAACAATTTTTTTAAAGCATGGGTTAGTGTTTGCCATGTTATTTTCACGACACTTTTACTATTAATCTCCTACGCGCATATATCTTATTATATACCCAAGGGAGTTAGGAGTAAATTCTAAGCAAAATCCCTCATTTGGTCTAAAGCTTCAAACCCATCAGAAATGTATGTCTGCGACATACTTGTAAAAGTGTTTGTAAAATAAAAATCACCCACTGTACTTTTAACTTAGTCAAAGCCATAGAAAACGCATCGTCACTACATTCTAATATACAGTATTGAGATATTTCGGAGAAGACACCCTCCCTTGATCAAAATGCTCACTTACTGCAACAACTTATGAAGCATCTATTGAACTGACAACACTATGCATGAATATTTGCCCATTTCTTCTCTACATGTTGAAAGTTGCCAATTTCTTTTGTAACAGTACATGAACACCACTATAAAACAAAGTATGAACATACAATAAAAAATGTTCATAAATAGCTTTACAGCACACACATCCCGAAGTCATTAACACATTCGCTTTTTTCTAATTATTGCGATTCAAATGCAAACTGATAATCCTTGGTATATTTGTTTATTGATGGACACAATAGTCATGTTACATTTCTAACCGTTTATAGGCATTACACAAATCAACATTGCACAAAAGGACAAGTATGTATGTATGTATGTATGTATGTATGTATGTATGGGAAAGACGCAGTAATTCAGTCAAATTTTATCGCCGGCAAATCCACAACCATCAGAAATTACCCAGAACAGCTCAGTACAAATTGTCCAGATTATTTACCAACACAGGTGATTAACAACACTTCCACAGAACATCAAAACTAGAACAAATGGTAATAACTATTATATCGGAATAGAAGTCTATGCCTGGTTGGCAAATAATTATCAGCACCTTTGAAAAGTATAAAAAGATTCAGACAAATTCATCCACTTATGTTATGAAGGCTGTTACATTTTATTTATTGATTCAAAAGAAACAGCTCATCCATTAAACTTCCTTACTTGTGAACGACGAAAAAGGAATAAAATGACTTATCTACAGAGACCACAAGTTACCACGGAGACACGTACTACTTTGGCACATTCCTGTTTGAACGCCTCCCTGTGGGTGAGAAAAAAAGGGAGACCATCAAGCTTAAAAGTTGGAAGCCAACAGTGGTTTTATATTTTCAACACTGACCATCCGTTTTAATATTTGCAAGGTCCTTACAACACATTATTTTGGAAGTATTATGATTATATTAATATATGTCTACCAGCAGGTATCATTCATAGTTTCTAATACCTCCATTATAAGGAACAAATTATGTCAGATATATACTACAACAGGTTATTTACGGTACATCATCTTGAAACTGTGATAGCAAGCAAATAGTGTAGTTTGTGGTACTGTTAGCGGATCACTATCTATCTAAACACCATAGAAACTGTACTGAACACACAAATAAGCCCTCGACCATCTGGCCATCGATGAACATTGTAGCGATTGTGGCACAATGTTTACCAGGTATGGAGAAAAAAATGACAACAGAGGAAACTGAAAATCTCAATTCACCATTAAGTGCCAGTTGAGTTCACATTGCTACCTCGCACGTATGAGGTCTATAAGCGATGACACACACTTCCTTCTATTACGAAACTTCAGTAGTTCAGCAGAAATATGCTGATGCTGTACAGACATCCTTTCCTGATCAGTAACAGTGCTAAAATATCTTATAGCTTTTAGTTTTATTAGTTATTCTCCGATGGGTGCAGTATAAAATTATGAAGAATGTTTTAGAGGCTTGCAGCATAGATCTACAACTGGATTAATGTGTGCCTTTAACACTTAATATCGGTTTCATTTTTTAAATAAATCCTCCGAAGAAGTTTTCTATTGCAAATAGAGAATGAGATCGTTCTTTGCAACCCCACGGCGTGATTTGTGATGCCATTTTGAAATATATGCCCTAAATTAGATTCCATTCATATGTATAAAGATATATAGCATGTTTGCGTGCACGTGTCTGTGTTGTGTGCGCGCCCGTGAGGGTGATGGTGTATTTGTGCGTGTGTGTCTGTTGGGTGATCGTTCATGCATTTTGTGTACCTGTGTGCATGCAGTTTTGTGTTCTTATTTGAAATTTTAAGCACTTATGGCTTTTTCTTTGTAATTAGATTAAGCGCTCTAAATGCTCTTTAGTATTATATACTTTTGTAAGCACATTAGTAAAAATAGTTAATGCGTTAAAAGTGATTTATGGGTCACAAAAGAGGCCTCTTTAACATAACCTATGAAGCATAATAGTACTAACTATAAAGGCACCATAAGAAAAAGTATTTATGCTACAAATTTTGCTCTTTCCTTAGCAGACAAAGCTGTGTTTTTTGTTTTTTTTTATATTGATACAATAGAGTCAGCTTGTGATGTGAGCTTACGAGAATTTGAGAATGCATAACATTAGGGACTAATTTACAAAATGAGAGTGATGACAACCGACAGGCAGCCAACCCTATAAGCCGAGTGCTAGGGATTTCCCTTGCTAGTTCAAATTTCAAGCTTGTAACGCCATGGACAATGATCTATACTTCATGATGCATATTTGGAAATGTGAGATTAGAGCCAATGCTTACCATGATTTCTGTGTGCTGCTGGCAGTTGATCTGGTCACCGGAACCCTGGATACAATGACAGATGTGTTCTTTGCAATCAGATCATCATTTTTTCTGTAGACTGGAGACAAAGAAAATAAAAGGTTAATACAGAATTACAGAACCATGGCATTGTGAATTCTTCCCTTTTCATGAGTAAAATAAACTTAACTTTCTTTAGAACTTTGTTTTAGACATGCATCTGGTTCATGTACGGGCAGGAAATTTAAGAATTATTGTTGTGAGGTAACTGTACATTTGTATGTAGACATAAAAAACATATATTTTATCTATTAACACTTTACGGCAATTCCCTGCCTTACAGGGTTTAGCCTGAGACTCCGCATTATCTCTTTGGGGTCTCTTTCTCATCTGCTCGGGAACAAAGCACTTTTATTCCGCCCGAATACCCTTCATGATGCTAATCAGGCTATTATAGACCATGGATATCTTGGCCCTCATCTCACCAAAAGACAACTTTTAAAACCCACGGGGTACAAAGCCTCCCTAATCTACGTCGAGGTACGACTATACAACAGCGATAGGGGATATCACACTATTAGTAGCAAGGAAATGTTCCCTGACATGATATATTGAGCATACTTTTTACAGCAATGGTAAATCTATTGTTCAGACGAGCAGTGAATGGAATGGTCACTTCCATTCGTTTCTCTGCCAAATGTGCCAAACTAGATTGAAAACAATACATCTCACTGACAGACCCCACCAATCATGATTATTCTGTGAAGAACAATAAATAAGCCTACTGGAGTTGGAAATTACTTAGTTATATTTATTTAACAAAATGTGAACTAGTATTAACATCCAGTTTAACATGATCCACACAGCACGGCTGTGACAAAAAAGAGGTTGACTTTTATTGTCCAATAATAAGCAATGTAGAACAGGACATTCTATCTAAATGATCCTCAATCAATCGTTTACTATTTCTCCCAATATACAGAGTTTTAGCTGTAGATGTCATCTATCCCTATGCCAGCTGCTTCCACACTCAAACCTCTCAGCTTCATAACTCCATCATCATCAATTTTATGGCACAAATTTTCCCAGCAAGTTGGAGTTCACGGCTCATAAAACAAAGAACAGTTTCCTCCTGTACATGTTAACTTCCCGCCATTTCTATCGCATACATCATTTCTGCCCAATCCTCTAATTCTAAGATCTTTATCAACTATCTCTGGCCAATGCAACTCCGGACTGCCTCTTTCATACACTATACCTCTCCCCTAAAAAGAGTCTGAATGATAGGTATGGTATCACACAAAAAAAAAAAAAAAAAAAAAAAAAAAAAAAAAAAAAAAAAAAAAAAAAAAAAAAAAAAAAAACTTACCATCTCCTGTTTGTGCATTGGTGATTTCTAGATCAAACTCTCCAGGCTTGAGGCGCTTCTGGGCACTAATAGCTTTCTTCAAATCAGACAGTGACAGGTGCAAGCCATCGAATGTCACAGAATTGTACTCCAAACTGCTTTTAAACTTGAAGTGAATGCAAGACATCTTGTCATGCACTTCACCAGCACAGGTCCAAGTGGCGTATAATGCCTGTCAAAAAAAAAAAAGAAAAAAAAAGAACAGTATTCCATTAATGACAAGGTAACGTAGTAAAATTTTCATATAAATACTTGCAGATGCAATGAATGAATTCACATATTACAGGACGACTAAAAATGAACACTAGGGAAGTGAGAATGACAGGAGTATGTATCTGGGTGGCTGATACAGGAATGACCTCAATATTTAATAATTTATATATATTTGAAGGCTTGCTACATATAAGAGCGCTGCCAAAATAAGCAGTCGTGAACCAAACCATCATGATCATGGTGAGTAGGTAGGAGTAGATGGGTGGAGCCCATACACCCTCTCTAAATGATCTCAAAACCTAATGATAAAGGTCTGGTCACACGAAAGGGAAAACGGAATTACAGTTCTGGCCCAAAAACTGGAATAGCGCGGGTTGTGGTCACACGGGTCAGTTACCGGATCAAAGCCAATCTATTCATGTATTCGCTCAGGTTTTCGGGAGAAATTCTTAAATAGGATGAATCCTATTTTCCTTCATGATTTCAGTCACGTGATCTCCCCGTCTTTCCCCAGCAAATGGCGGCCAAAGCTTGTGCAGATTCGTAATATTTAGATCTCATTCTGGATGTCAAGATCCGAACGGATTACACAAAACAGCTGATCTCGCAATCTCTCCATAGCGACGACACTGGTGGCCAAAGTTTGTGTCGACTCATATTTAATATTTCGTATAATACTCGAACAGGAAGTTTATTTCCAAAATTGCATATTAATTCAAACTATCTAGATCTAATTGAACTCATTCCTTCTACATGAAAAAGGGCAGTGTCTGGTATTTTTATGCGCTGTCCTACTCATAGTCATCATGGCCTAGATCTAGACGTCAAGATCCGAAGTGTTTTGCTCAGGCCAAAAATAAACTTATCCCTTCGATAAGGCAAATTCCATAGAAACAGCCAGGAAAGCTTGATAACACAATCAATCATTCCACCCACATGTCCTAAAATTAACAACCAAATCTAGTATATACATGATCTATGAAGTATGAGGAAGTTTCAAAACCATGGACTTGTTTTTGTGTTTTGTATTTTTTGAGAATTTTTTTTTATTAGCGATGGATGAAGTTTAATTATTGACTTCACTCCATTTACTTTCTGAAGTGTGCTCGAGGTAAGTCCAACAAAAGATTTTTAAAATGGCAGTAATCAAGAATTTATGTGTAGAAACGTATCAAGGGGAATACACAGTGTTACCACAAATACACTAAACGAACAATTTGACTTGTGTAGGCTTGAAGCTGACGACGTGTATTCTATATCCTGGATAAAATTTCGAAACCTGGATCTAAACCCTACAAAATGTGTTCAGTATTCGGTTTAGACTTGGTGAAGCCAGGGGTATCGGTAAATGCGGACATTTACTAATATAAACAAATCTTTAGCGCGAATTCGAGATCGCGGGACCTGTGATGTCGACGTAATACAACATCGTCGTGGGAAAACAAAGCCCGCATTTGGACTGTTGCCGTCATCCTGTCCGGACCGCAAGCCGTGACTAGGATATCGTGACCCTGTTGCTGGATTTCCTTCCAAAAGGTGATTGGAGTTGATGACTTCATCAAAGAAACTTCGCCACCGGATCTGGCCATTGCCTACCGATACCTCTATTCCACTTTGTTTACTCAAACCCCCACCCCCCCGCTGCAAACCTGACAACCCATATATAAACGTATTCATGATGAATGTCACACTCTTCTTGATCTCATGTAATTTTTCTCAGAACATGGCCCATGTCATATAATGACAGCCCTATAACTTCAACGCCACTCTTGCCCAGTCTCTGAAACACTCGTAGTCCTAGGGTTCTTTGTTCTAGGCATAACAACAAAGTAATAAATTGGAATGGCCCATTACTTTAGACTAGGGGTATCAAGTTGTAAACAAGCAACCCTGCCCTGAGTGACTAGTGATAGCACAATAGGATAAGACCCTGCCCCTTCCCCCAATACATTATGGCCTAACCAGATGACAAACGCTAACGTAGAATCTATTCGTTTTTTTGGACACATGCATTTTGTTTTTCTTTTTGTTTTAAGTGTTATGATTGTTGATATAGTTATTAAAAGTTGATTGAATTTGTTATTTATCTTTTTTGTTGTCATTGTCATTTTTCTTATATTCGATGTTTACTATCTCCATTTTGCCTTAACTCTTTTCCTATCGTGTTTTGCGTTTTTTTATCCACAACGATTTTTACCCCGTACAACGCATTTTGCATTTTTGCAAATACTACTACTATTCCAAACCAAACATCCATGTTTTCCAGTCTGAAACCTTTTCCGTCTTTTCTCTCTCTTTCGTTGCTTTGTTTACTATCGAATTGGCATTTAGTTTGAACAGTTCTATAAGTTTTACAGCTTGTTTTTGAAAGAGAATATTACTGTTTTTATTTTGTGAGATCAGCTGATTTGTGTGTCGTCATGGCGACCGGTGAAGGGACTAGTAAACGTAAACGAACATGCTTTTTAAGTGAAATGGTGAGAGATGGTGAATTTGAGTGACAGTGACTTGGGTGTAGATTCAGATCTAGATTATGGTGTGCTATAAGATGAAGGTAATACTAGTAATAGCAATATTTCCAGTGACGATTCTTCGAGTAGTGATGAAGGCCCTAGTGCTCCCATTAGATCTAGAGAAGGAGCACTGCCTAGTGCGAGAGGAAAGAGGAAAGGACCTGTGAGAGGAAAGGCTAGAACTAAAGGTAGATCTAGAGTAACTTAACAGGCAACAGATGTAGGAGGTCAGCAGAGGAATGTGTTGTGGTGTGAGGTGGACGGCGGTGCTACCAATATGGATATATTTTCTTGACGATTTTGTTATATGTGGTTGTACGATTTTCTTCATAACTTTTAAAATTTTTCATTCTTCTCCTTGAAACTTGGAATATATATTCGATATTGAATTTTCTACACTGTAAGCAGACATTTACACTGGATTACCTTTGAGGGGACATATCTTGCCTGTAAGTTGGAAAATTTATATTTAGGGTTGCCGATTCAGATAATATTATTTTTACTGAACTTTGGCGTATGTACACGAAAGTACGGGCGATACAACCACAACCTAATGATAAGCCCTCATACTGTATGAAAATGACAATATTGCATCCTTGTTGAATGATAACACTCTCATAGTGTTATAAAGAACACCATGATATTTGATTTTATTATAATAAAGTTGAGATCGACAAATAATATATTGAATAGATAAAAATATATAAAATAATTACCTTAGTTAATTTGGTATTGACTGATCTGTCTTATAGAATAGATAATGGTAAGTGCACTCACATAAAGACCTGTTTGCTGTTGCTTACTGAAAGATGTTGAAACAGTAAGGCCTCATGACTTGCAACAGATTTTTTACCATTTGAAGAATAGTTTATTTTGTCCTTACAAGTGATACAAATAACCATACCTGCATCATTCAATTTGCGAATATATTCAGAGGAATACTCGCCTTGATCGTCTTTTTCGTCCAACTATGACCACACAAATTTGTTTTTTACACCCTTATCAATGTCGCGAACATTACACGACCGTCACGTTGCACAAATTTACAACTATCCATCTTGAAACTTAAGATGTAGATCTAGAGTATAAACCTAGATTAGATTTAAAGGTATCACCGGTAGTAGTGCTAGTATCACAGTATTTTCAGTATTTCCGATGGCACAATACTCACACTTTCAAAAACGGAAGGTCTCATTCCCGGATGTGACACGGATGTAAATGTTCGTTTGTTAAAAACTTGCATCTCCTCTTCCGTATCAATGACGAGGTCGACCAAGCTTTCCGTTTGTTTTTTATTTTCGTGGCATTTTTTTATAATAAAAGTTCCGTCACTTGCTGATCGGGGATTTACGGAAGTCTAAAAATTTACGGAATTCCGTAAATTTACGGAAAATCGGCAACCCTGTAGATCTATATTTATTTGCGTTATCTTCTGCCATTCTTCATATTTCCCAACCTATTTATCTATGTCGAGTATGTGTCAAATTGTTTCTAACCCTCATATTATGAAAGCCCATTAATTTTCCTTCACATTCATATGCAACACTCCTAACTTTTCATTTGAAACAAGAGTACAAACACCATATAACAGTCAGGGTCACCAAAATGGCCGACAAAAAATGGCTTGGTCCAACCGTGGATTTTGGGCCAGAAGGGAAAGAGTTAAATAACTTATTTGTGTTGCAAGTGACATAAAACTTTAACAATAATAAAAAAAATTTTTTAAACTGTCAATGTGTATGTATGAATGTGTTAAACTGTGCCCCTTAACCACTGTCTGTTCATTGTTTGTTTGAAACGTGTTTTACACCCCTAGCAACACTTATTAGGTTATATAAGGGGTGGGACCTACGTATT
>JAUEKS010341519.1:0-12072 GCA_031762815.1 Tylodina fungina | reverse complement strand
ATCTCTATGTAGTGTCATGTCTGGAGTTGGAATGTATTTCTTCCCCCCTCCCATTCGAAGAATGGGCTGTACATCTAGTTATCATTACTGGTCATTCCAAACATTAAATTAAAAATTAATCAACTGTAAATTTTATTATTGATTATCTTTCATAATTTCTGACAGCTCAAGATATTGTTTCTACTCTTGAAATTGTAGTAGAAGCTGTTAAACAGCACACACCTTTCATGACAGATTTTTATGCACTTTTTTATGTCAATTTACGACATATATACTACAATATCTTTAAGACTGAATTGTTGTGTATAGCAACATTTTCACTGAAAATAATTCCAAGATTTGTATACAAAATCAGTGTAACAATTGCTCTTATTTCTTCTAGGTTTATGAAATATTGCAGCTTTAACCCCTTCATATGTCGTCCCCCCGACGCAGCTCACTCCCTGTAATGCCCTCTGCCCGAGGCAAAACAGCAAAACTTTAACCTCATTTGGAAAAAGGTCTACTCATATACATGGCGTAGTTCTATCATGCAATTCAAAAATTTATCAGACATCAATTTTTGAAAACAATTCATTGGAGTGATAGTGTCAGGGTCCCATTCGTTCACCAAACTGGGGTTAAGTATTGGGTCTGGGTAGCTCACGCTTCTTCCACCCATCAGTATTACCCCCATCGTCCACAACCGGGCCTCCTTCACCACTACTGCTACTGCTAGATCTTTCATTTTCTTCTAAATCTAGATCTAGATCAGTTTCTATCTACCTATTGTCGTTACCTAACGATTTCCATGATATGGAGCTATCGCTTTTGTACTCACTTCCTGGTTCTCCTTCACTCGAACTCATGATTCGCCTTCAACTTTTTCAACTACGCAGCTTTGGTTCAAGCTCAAATTTTGTCTGAACCGACTGATGCTAGCTTAGAAATGAGAGTTATCCTCTCTTGTCAAAATGGCGAAAGTTTTGTAACTTTACATAGAAGAGTTTCCGTATCACAGGCAATGACCTGGCACCACCCCCTTTCAGCCAGTATACCAGCGAACTCCACAGATGAAGGCTACATCGTGATCACCAGTATATCAGTAATAGACATACAAGAGGGTTAAAGATATGTATTCGCTCTTTTCTCTTATTTTGTAATGAGTCTAATGTATAATCATCAATATCAGGTTTACAATTGTTTTCTCTTTTATCAGGGTTTATCTAGAGAAGCCATTTAAAATTAAATTGTATGCTCTACTCTGCTATGAAAAATAAAATATATATATGTTCAGTTTTGCTGTTAACCCAATCCAGCTTGTCCAATATGTTAAATTATTTATTTAAGACAATTATCTTTCCTTTCAGTTACAAACAAATTCAACACTAGTGGATAGATCATGATTGCTTCCAACAGGTTCATAAAACTCAGCTAGTTACATATTCTCCATTTTTTCCATGTCCTCTTCAACTCCCCTACTAGAACTTATTCTAAATCTCTCCACCCCACTTTCTTAACATTATCCCTGAAATCTCTCTGTCTGATTATTCTTGATTTCCTTCACTTTCAGTGCCATTCTTGACTAGATTTACGACGTTATTGTCAGCTGTCATAGATCCTTTATCTCTTAATTCCAATAATAGAGCTGCCATCGCTGAAACATTATGCTCGACATTGGAATTCACAATGACAAAATGAAAGTAGATGGCACTTTTCTGTTTTCACCTACAAATGAAGTGAATTTTTATGGATAATTTAGTTCTCGCTTTATTTGATTGCCCCGTGACATCAGTACACGAGAGATTGACAAACATGATCACATGCTAAGTTGGATTGGGTTCTTGGCTGTTTTGTATTTAAACCTGAAACACTGTCATAGTTTGTCAAGTTGAGTTGTTGACTCATGAGGGAAAAAAATGTTTCAGGATCATCACCAGCAATCGTTCCTACATTGTTCAATTACCCAAGGAAAAGGTAACAATAATGTGTCTGTCTGTGTAGTTCATTGTTGTGATCGGTTTGTGTCAGTTGAGAGGGTGCATTCATTGTAATGATAGGTTTGTTTTGGTTGAGAGAGCTGATTTATTGTATGATAGGTTTGTGTTAGTTGAGAGTGTGGTAATATTATAACGATAGGTTTGTGTTGGTTGAGTGCATTTTTTGTATGATAGGCATCTGTCAGTTGAGAGTATGCATTCGTTTGTTCTGATAGATTTGTATTGGTTGAGAAAGCATGTTCATTACCATGATAGATTTGAACATTTTACATATATTGTTGGTGGCCAGGACCATGATTTCGTTGAATTAGTTGTATTTTTTAAAATGTATTACACCCAGCACAAACTTGTCAAGATGTTTATCAACATAGCTGATCTGAAAAACCGTTTGAACTTTGACTTTGAGTTTTACACCCCTTTTCAACACATTTAAGGTAATATCAGAGGTGGGACCTACGTTTTAACGTCTGTCTGCGATAGGACGCGACTCCACACGAGCCATGGGCCAGAGAAAGCTCTGAAAAAAATCTTGGGTGAACCTGGCTGGGCTCAAACCCGCGACTTTCATTTTGGTCTTCATCTTGTTCTTCTGAGGCCAACAGCTTAACCGCTAGTATATTTATTAGCATTGTTATTTCCACGAATATTTGAAATTTTTGACATGAAAGAATCGTCATTGAAAGGTAAAATTCCACAGCATTTACCTAACTTGTGACATTTTTCATATTTTGCGTGTTAGACGGCAATATGATGATAAAAATCATTAGCTTGCAAAATGTTTGCTTCGGTAAGCAAATCCAATTTTGGTATCATAAATCCAGAGTCACTCTGAGTCACATGCGCAATCTTAAAGCAAAAAAGAGAACCATTATCCCAGTAACCCTAAAAGCGTTTGGTGATGCAGACCTGCCATTTATCCTGATTTAATCTGGATATCCTGATTTTTTATTAGACATTTAGAGCAGATATCCTGATTTTTTTGGCATTAATTGTAAAAATACTGATTTTTACAAAAAATGTATTCTTCATTGTGTTAGTTGATCCTGATTTTTTTTCTCAAATACTGATTTTTTTGACTGGGTATCCTGATTTTACTTAAAACATTGTGGCAGGTCTGAATACCGACCATGCGTTTTTGAGTAGCATGAGAGAACAAAGCCTCCTGACTTACTACTGCACAGACCTGGGAGTGGTCGAAGACAGGGTTCTTATGAAGCCGATCAATCACTACACAGGTGGTCAAAGATAATCTTACTGGGAAGAATTGCAGTACCGGTACCGGTAATGAATACTTGTGTTCACAAGGGCATTTGGACAGAAATGAACAGGAGTGAATTGGGGCGGAGTTTTCGGGTACCCAGAGAGAGTGGAAGGTCAGACATGACCAGTAATGAGAAATTGTGTCTTAAAATTAGTTGCAGTTTGCAATTGGGTTAAGTGGCCGTGTGGTTCGGCCACAGAGTGGGATGAATAGCTCTGACGCTAGCTGTTCTGCCTGAGGATACATAAATAAATAGATAACTACGGATTTATTTCTAGTCAACCCATATATCCCCTAACATGCCCTTTTGAAATTTACACATTGCATTTATTTAATTTGACTGTGAAATTTGTGAAGTGCGAAAGTGTATGTTTTATCTTTTGTTTCTTCTATTTTTGTCAATTTTGGATTTGTTTTCTTACTGCATGTGTCCAGTCTGAATTTCCTGTAAGGGATCAATAAAGTTCATCTATCTATCTATCTATCTATCTACCTGTAGGAAAAGGTGAACGCGAAAAAAAGAAGATAAATTGAATCATGCAGATAGTATTGAAAGGACTTCAGTGGTGTATGGGAGCAATATTAAAAGGTTTTTGAGTGCCAACGAAGGCTTGTTTTGATCAATTTATAATTCTTTCTAATGTACTCATTTTCAATTTGCTATCACTACAAGAGACCAGAAATTTCCTTATAATCAAACTGTTCCTTTGTTGTGTTTAGAAAATCATATATTTAGCCTCTTTAATGCATCCATGTAGATTGACAAGCCTGTGACACCAGGGAGGCGTGGGCTAACTAGATTCCTCTTCGACATCTCCGATGACATGAGGCAGAAAAATCGAGACCGTCTTTTCAAGGTCACTGGAGAGGATCTCAAACGGGTGGCAAATCAGTAAGTAATTATGGGGCTTGCCTTGTGGCATTGGGTTTCTTGGTTCAGTATTATGATGGATTATATGGTATGTCAATATGTGACATTAAAAATATATGAACCATTCTCAAAAGGTCGTTTGTCATGAGGCACCTTAATTTCCCCGTGAAAAGCAAAGTGAAGACCAGATGCAATGTGCTGAGCTTTTATTTTCCAGAAAGGTGGTATATCAAAGAGACAATGTGGATAAAACTGAGCTTTCACTGTAATGAAAATGTTTTGTGGCAATTTGAAATAAAAAATGTGCTGAAATTGACCCCATGATTTTGTTGCATTCTTTGGTGAGCATGTTCGGTGTTTGATTCCAGAATGATAGGAAGAGCCACACAAAAAGTCCTGATTGATTTGTATCACAGACAGGTTAAATTTTTTCATGTAACCACTCTTCTTGCCGTGTCAAAACAGCATGCCTTTTTTCCTGCTTGAAAAGCGTTACTTGGACGTCACGCGCTCAGTCAAGTGGTACAATTATCGAGGGCTAGATATCCACACGCACTCTACACGCACATAAGCTCTTTGTTTCTATCTGTTCTTGTGTTCATAACACCTACAGTCCAATATACGCTCTTCAGATCGCAAGACAACAATTTTCGCCACTCGCTTAAAACTCGGTCATAACATGATGTCAGCAGTCCGTGGCTGGATTGGATGATGGGCGTGGAAATTTTCTGACGGGTCCGGGTTAAAAATAGTCTATTCACTCTTTTCAGCTGGCAAAGACAAATCTCATGAGCGGGATCTTTCAAATTGACGCATGAGATTGGTTCAAACTCACTTTGTCATGTTGCCTATGGCACACAGGAGGCGTGACGTCCAAGATTATTGTGACATCCAAGTACATTCAATCGCACCAGTTTCTACTAGGACTTATTTGTTTCAAATTACCACACTGGAAGTGCTTCATACAGTTCTTATTCATAGATCCCATAGATCGTCATCAGAAAAGTGTGGCTATTCGCTTGATTCTTCTGGAAATCAACGAAATGGGTAAGTAATGACAGATTTTTCCTTTGTATCTTTGTGTGACATCCAAGATCAATAATAGGTCACCTTGCAAGAAACTCTGTCATTTCTATTCTGACATGACGTCCAAGTGATGAAATTATTTCTCGTCAATGCATTTTATTATTATTTTAAGTAATTTTCACGAAGTCCTCTTTGCGTCGAGTGGTTGAATCATGTTCACCTTGAGAAATTAGATCTAGATCTAGGCCTATCTCGGATGTCACGCACACCACATAGTGACAAGAATCCAAGACTAGATCTAGATCAAATTTTAATGTCTGTTGCAAGTGATGAAATTATGCGTGTTTTATTATTATTTAAAGTAATTTTCACGAAATCCGCTTCGGGGCGTCTCGTGGCTGAATAATGATCACCTTGAGAAATTAGATTTAGATCTAGGCCTATCTCGGATGTCACGCACACCACGTAGTGATGAGAATCACTCTTACATACAACAGATGAGACCACAGATCTAGATCTCTAGGTCTAGATTCTAAATCTAAATCTTCCAAAACCACTCCTTGGGCTGGGGAAAATTTGTGGCTGTGGATCATTCCAGCAAATTTGGCTTGTGTTCTGAATCTAGTTTAGATCTAGATTCTAGATCTTGTTCGTTTGCTGTTCTATTGGTGTAACTAATACTACTAATAGAGCTATATAAAGCAGTTGGGCCCCTATAATGTACCAATCTTTTCATGCAATACTCCTTGCCATTGCTAAGTGCTTCTGTGGCATTTATATTGGTTCTAGATCTAATCTTTTCTCAAATTTCAATACTTGGTGGGCCCTCCGCTGCGGAAGAGTATGCCATCTTGTAGTAAGATTAATTCTGGGCTCTGTCCTCTTGCAGCAAATTTGACTTGAGTTCTGCCCCATGGGAGTGTATACTGAAATATTGAAATGGTAGGTATCCCCCCCCCCCCCCCAAAAAAGGATTCTACCAACGAAGATGAAGAAGTCAAATCCTTTTTTTGAGAACAGTTCTCTGCACATTCCTAGCAGGAAGACCTTAATAAAGAGTGTTGCAAATCTTCGCAAGGAGTTCATGAAAGACCACGGAAAGCTGCTTTCCAGGTCCACCTTCTTCAGGCGGAGGCCTAAACAATTGATGCCTTTCACGAAAACTCAGTTTCGCCGATGCCTCTGAGGTTTGCTTAGATCCCATGTTGAAGATGAAATGTCTGAATAAAGTGGTGGAGTGTGAGAGGGTTTCATGTCTGAAAGAGTTGATTGGTGTGACTGTGTGGTTGAGAGATTGAATGAAAGTCTTCGTCGTGAAGTGACAAATGTGATGTGAATGGGATTGACGAGTTGACGGATGTGTGGATGTGGAGCAGGAGGTGGTGTGGCAAAGGTGGGAGAAGGTACAAAAAAATGGGTCTTCGGGGATTAATCTGTGCAAGAAGAAGGGTCAGGTGCAGGATCTTGTTCTTGCCAGCGTGTGACCAAGAACTGGACCTTCCTTTAATGGTTAACACCATTGTCAAACAGATCTTGGAGCACCTCATCTCATTGGGAATAAGAAAGTGGTGATATAGTGATGGCACAGTACGAATCAAAGGTGCCGTTCTTCCATCTGCTGTCATACTGTGCCCTCCCCATTGAGATTGAGAGGTGTTTCTTCGGAGCATGGCACGGGAAGAACCCCTGTGATGCCCTGAGGAGTTTGCTGAAGACAGCTGCCTCTCCTGCTGTCCAGTCTCGACAGAGGACCATCCAGAGTGCTGAGGATTTGTTTCGTTACGGTATCCTTGTGATAATCTGACAGTCTTCCCCTCTCCTGACATGTGTCACATGACTCGGGTCTATTTTTTGTTCTGCACAGCATTCGTCCTACCAAGGAGGGGCTTTGCGTCAGAAATTTGTCTTGCTTCTGTGCACACTGTCTGGTGTCAGATTTTGACAATTGCTCAAATTCCTACTACCTACAACCTTGGAAGAAAGTCTCTTGGAATGTCAAGGTGCCTACTTTGAATGATTTGTCTGTTCCTGTCTCACCCCAGTCCCTGTCTCATCACGCTCCCTTGTCTAGAGAAGCCTTTTCCCCAGATCTTCAGAATCTTTTTGTGCCTTGTCAGTCCTATGATGAGCTGGCTCTCCTAGCCCATCAGTCCACAGCTGCCTTGCGGAAGTTTGTCCTTCCTTCTATTGTCCCCAAGTCTATTGTTGGACTTCAAGGCATTGTTGATGCTGTTGTCTTGAACTTGCTGAGAGATGGACTCCATGGGCATTTGTTTCCAGTGCTGACCACAGCTGATGAGAACTGTGTCCCCAGGTTATTGTCTCTCCATGTTTTTGGCGATGAGGATCATCATGCCGAGTTGCGCGTCCTCATCACTCATGAACTGTTGAATCACGTCGATTTTGAAAGCATTGTTTCTACTGTTTACTTCAAATGTTATCAGATGAATTAATGAAACTTGATTAAATGTAAACTTTGTATTTTTGTTTTCTATGCTCATTTATCATCTGTCTTGTCCAATGTTAACAAGACCAGACAAGTAGAATCTAAGAGTTACAGTTGATTGGTCTCATTACCAAGATAAAATGGCAAGAAAAACTCTCAAGTGAAGGCTTTTGACTGTTGACACAAGTTTTTTTTTAATTGATGATTTGAAAGCTGGCACCTGGGAGATCATTTGTATGTTCCTTCAATGATCGATCTCCATCTTGGATATTATGACAGCAGAGATGGTGACAGTCAGATTGCTCACCTGGTCTTTGGAAGCTCTTGTGAGAATTAGTGTTAAAAAATACATCTGCAGAATAAAAAAGGTGTTTCATAATAAATAAAAGAAGTTTGGGGTAAGGGTCTCTGTAGGCTGAAAAGACTGCAGGAACAACTTCGTGACCCGGACGTCATGATGACAGAAAATGACGTCCGAGTACAAAATCTTCAATTATGCCAGATATGATAACAGCTCAATGCCTTAGATCTAGTAATCAGTTTTAGAAATGCATTTCTGTTTTAAAGAAATGAATGAAAGCTGCTAGCCGTTTTAATCAGCATCTAGATGGTGAGAAAAGTTCAAAAATTCATGGTGACTCGGACATCATGATGACAGAAAAAAGGGTGCCACAGGGGGGTGAACAACAAACATTTGTTGATACACAAAAACCCACAGTTATGATGGCTATAGCCCATAATATTTCAGTTCCACTACCAAGATGTGGGCTGATATTGCCAGAAGCATGTGTACAGGGGTATGTTTTGTGTCATCCATGACGTCCAAGTACATGGTGCCTGAAGGTGTTCCGGTCCAGTTTTCAGTGAGGGGGTACCTGATGTTATCTTTTAACTCATTGAATATGAGTTTAGAGACTCCAAAGAAGCTGGAAAACACCTCAATTGTTGGCTGAAACCAGTTTTAAGAAATGACCCTGATGCAACCTTTTGAGCACGACCTTTATAGAATGGTTCATATACACCTTGTGTTGCTATGTTGATTTGTGACATTACAAATATACTTTGTGTTGCTATGTTGATTTGTGATGTTACAAATATACTTTGTGTTACTATGTCGATTTGTGACATTACAAATATACTTTGTGTTACTATGTTGATTTGTGACATTACAAATATACCTTGTGTTGCTATGTTGATTTGTGACATTACAAATATGCCTTGTGCTGTTATGTTGATTTGTGATGTTACAAATATACCTTGTGTTGCTATGTTGATTTGTGATGTTACAAATATACATTGTGTTGCTATGTTGATTTGTGATGTTACAAATATACATGGTGTTGCTATGTTGATTTGTGATGTTACAAATATATCTTGTGCTGCTATGTTGATTTGTGATGTTACAAATTATACCTTGTGTCACTACAGTGAAACCTTGTCATACCGCCGTTCCCGCATACCGCCTGCTTTTCGCTGTGGTGCGGTTTGTTTACTGTTTAAAAACAGTGAAATAACTCTTTGTACTGTCATCCGCCAGAACTTCACAGGGTACATGCCTTAAGTAAACATAGAAAATATTGCCCATTATTCCACCAGCTCAAAACCGTTGCCCGCAGATAATGGGATGGGGATGGAGGCGGAGGGTAGAGTGGTGGTGTAGACGGCGAGGTGTAGGCCTACGTAAGCTTATCAAGCACTGTGGCTGACTGTGTTATTCTACACAGGCTAGATCTATATTAGATAACTGCGTAAATAAGCTCATCATGTTGTCTAATGTATATATATATATATATATATATATATATATATCCTCCCTTTTTCTGTCCTTGTACCGCCATTCTCTCTATAGCGCCAGCTTTCCTATGGTCTCATGGTTGGCGGAATAACGAGGTTTCAATGTATGTCACTGTGTGATATTACAGATATACCTTGTACTTGTGTTGCTATGTTGATGTGTGATATTACAGATATACCTTGTGTTTATGTATTAATGTGTGATATTACAAATATACCTTATGTTACTATGTCAAAGTGTGGCATTACAAACATACATTATGTTGCTATGTCATGTTATGTCAATGTGTGACATTACAAATATAGGCCTACCATACCTTGTATTGCTATGTCAGTGTGTAACATTACAAACTTCGTAACGTTACCTTTGTTGAGGTGGGCTATTCCTAACTGACCTTGTGGACCTACTTTCATCTCACCTGTCCAGGTACCTCAGCCCCTCAAGGTGCCCAACAGGCACTGCCTTCCTGGGTCCGGCTAACGATGCTGTACTGGAGGATAAGAACTGGACAGTGGTCAATGAGGAAGAACAGCAGCAGCAGCAGCAGCAGGAGGACACACAGTAGCAGAGAGGTTGACACAATCAGACTGCGACTCAAGGATATGTATGTACTCAGTTCAGACCAGGAACCCTTTGGATGTTTTGATATAGGCCTACCTTTCATATATGAGTGCAGCAACACATTATTTATAATCTATGTGTTTGCACCAAAGAGGAGACCAGGACAATTCTTCAATGTATCTTGGCTGTCATCTGTCTATCAACTATTAATGAGGACCTTCAAAGGAGCAATCAATTTGGAGGAGCAATCGGGTATTAACTTGAGTGCAGAAGGCCAGAATAGCATACACCTTTATTATTATAACAACTCTTTACTATTTAGTATCGGTAATGAGAATTGCAACAACGGATCAAGACAAAATAAATCAAAAGATGGTTAATATGTTTTGTAGATGAAAGCAGATGATTATTGTGACCCTATGGCCCCTCTGATTGAATGTCACCAGGTGCCTCAGCCCTAGTGTCTGGGCTCTTGAAGTAGAATTAATTTATCAAGTCCTGTTGAATTCTTCCAAGCTCGATGTACAGTTCTATTTTCTTCTGAGGTTTGTTTGTCCAGTTCCAATGAAGACGTTGAGAGTTTCCACTGCAAATTAGGTTTGTCTTTGCATTTCACTGTGTGTGTGTGTGTGATGTGTATTAGCTGTATGTTGGTGCATGAGTATGTGTGTAAAATCTAGATGTGGTCACTCGCAAGGTCATCCATATACTACTTCCAGTGTTATAAATCTTGTATTATGAGTATTTGGATATATGTGTACGTGTGAGTGTAAGCATGTGTGACTTGGTACATATTATTATATACAGAATGTATGTAGTGGGGGCTGTGGAGATGAATGCTTGCAATCTTTCCTACTGTCTAGGAAGATTTTTATGCTGTGTGCGCCTTTCTTTATCCTACTCTAAGATCAGGCCGTGTGTGTATGCCTCTTCCCGACAGACCTTGTTTGCTTGCCAAGACACCCCAAAGAGGTGGTGTATACTTTTGCTCCAATCAGAATTACTTTTTGCAATCATAAATCCTGTTTTACAATGCTATCATGAAGTGTTGTTGTTTTTTTATTGAAGTTTCTTATGGCTTCTGTTCATGTTTCTTACTTTATGGCTCATTTTTGTATGTTTTTTTCTGTTTGTTCATGTGCATTTTTACTTGGGCTTCTTCACTTCATGATCTGTTTGTTTTGTTGTTGTTTTTTTGTTTGTTTGGGTTGTTTTGTTTGGGGTTTTTTTTGGGGGGGTGCAAGGGTGCTTAGTTTCAGGGTATTGTTTACAAATATTTTATCCTCTAAAATTCTTGGGACATAGTAGTCACATTTTAATCCATATATATGTCACTCTGAATGATATGGTGAAACTTGAATTTCTCATACACTCTGTCGTGGTTATGCCTACTGTCCTGGTTATGCCTACCTTCACGTACACTTTCTCTGATGTTGGTGTTTAACCCTTAACTTCAGCTATTTTCGATTTAAGTCGAAACTTCCAGTTTGCATCGCCATCGTTTGACTTTAGTCAAATTCACAATGTACCGAGTTTAACCCTTTCCCCGGCAACCTAATTCATACCCTGTTCCCGGCAACTGGGTGTAACACACCCGCATATGTTTTATATAGAGATAATAATCTCTAAAGAGATGTTTTCTGCCCAATTAGAGATTTTTGGGAAAGCTTTAATTTCAATCTAGCAAAGTACTCTATTCCTGGCCAATATGTAACTGTGGATGGACTTGTTCCTTTCCATGGAAGGTGTAGTTATATACAATATATGGACAGTAAACCTGATAAATATGAAAGATACTTCAAATCTTTTGGGCACGCGACTCTGATAATGTCTATCTATTGAGAGGTACTCCATACCTTGGTAATGAAGCATCATCAACAAACCGACCAGCTGCCAGGGGGGGGGGCTAGGCGCAAACACAGTAACAAATTTGACAAAGGACTTTCAAAACACAGGCCGCAATATGACATCACATGCGACAACTTTTTTACAGACTTGGATCTGGCCGAATCCTTGGCACAAAAAAAGCCCACACTCCTCCGACGGTACAGTCAAGAGAAACAAACCGTTTTTTCCTAAGAATTTCAAGAAACAAACCGTTTTTTCCTAAGAATTTCAAGAAACAAACCGTTT